>VANL01000448.1:0-34065 GCA_006352455.1 Brachionus sp. 'Tiscar' | reverse complement strand
AATTTTTAACGCCTAGAAAAAAAGTTATTAATACTTTTTACTTTTTGTTCTGTTCTATTGTACTAAATTTCACAAAACCTTGAAATAATTTTTCCTTGAAATTAAAAAAAAAATATTGATTAAATGAAACTAGTACGGTTAATTTTTAGCTAAATATTTGATTAATATTAAAATATCAATTAACTTTTTTATCATAGTTTTTATTTTAATTCTTTAATTAGTCCAGAAATTAGCTTTATTTAAATATCGATGAGGAATATATTTTTTATTCTATTTTTTCCATTGATAGACAATGAGATTTAAATGTTAAAGAGCTATTTTACTTTCTGTACTTTTTGGGTTTCTTTTTTATTTCTTTATGGTAGTTTTACTTTAGGGATTCGGGTTTGTTGTAGATTATAGAACTATTAGTAACAATTAAAATAAATAATTGAACTATTAATTAATTAAAATCTTAAATTAAATATACCATAAGGTACAAAAAGTATTAAATTTTTAAAATAATTTCATTGTCTATACCTCATTTTTTCCCCTATTCAAAATTATTTTCTCATGACAAAAAATTTTTGTCAGTTAAAACTTTTATTTAAAAAAGATAAAAAACTTTTTAGATTGTTTTAATCTAATGAGACAGTCTAAGCAAAATAAAAAAACATAGTTCGCTAATTTAAAAGTTCAAAAAAACGAGTTCTGATTTTCATTTTCTTTTTTATGATTAAATTAAAGTCAAATAGGGAATTATATAAAATAAATGTAATTATTGGAATTCAAATTGAATTCAGCAATTATATTTAGATATGTTTAAAATTTCATTGATGTCAAAAATTGAAATAAAAAATATTCAGGCAGATTTTTTCTTTAATATTAAATAAATGTTTAAATATTTGTATGAAAGATAAAATTTATAAATTTTAATTGATGCTGATAAAAATAATTGTTTTTTTATGTTTTTACTTGTTCTTTATCTATTTATTTTCTTTAAAATTTGGAAAAATGGTTTTTATCTATTATTGTTGACAAAAATTCTATTCTATTTTTGAATATTTTTTTCTAATCACAATGAATCAATTTGAGTTTAAGAAAAAAATCGTTTTAAAAATGACTAAAAAATAGAATTTTATTTTTCTAAAGTTAAAATCAAAATTAGCAGGAAAATTGAAAAAATTAATTTTATTTGTCTTGATATTTTTATTTATTATTTTTTTCAATTTTATCAAGTAAAGAATCAATCTGACGTCCCATTAAAATTTGTCCGCTTTTAGTTTTTTTACATAAATTTTTAAATTTGTTTTTTTTTGATTTTTTATAATTTTTCAAAGCCTTGTCTTTTTCTTCTTGACGTTTTTTAGCCTCCTACATATTTAAAAATTTTTTTGAAAAGCTATCAATCATTTTTGATTAATTAATATTTACCTCAATTCTTTTTTGTTTTTCAGCTGTCTTTCGCTCGTATTCCATTTGAGCTCTTTTATACGATGAAACTTTTTGAGCCTTTGTTTTCGAATTATTTTTGTCAATGAACACCGTATCTTCCGCATTAGTATTCTTTTTAGATTCTAATTTATTTTCCTTTTCATTTAATTTGCGTTCCTTTCTCAATTCTTTGTTCAATTTGTGCTTTAATTTTTGTTTTTCTCGTTGAGCTATTAAATCATTTCGTTTTAAACGCTTAACTGGCACATTTTTTCCTTTAGCCATGATGTTTTATTTTAAAAATTTCTATATAAAAGACAAAATAAAATTTTAATTAAAATACTTTTTTCTTTGCTTAATTTAGCTGAGTAATTACACTCAGTTAAAGTAATTTAAATTTAAAAATTTTAAATCTTAATTTTTATTTCTTTTTTTTTTTTAAATAATAATAATACGATTTCTTTTTTATATAATTCAAATTCGAAAAATTAATTACAATTTTTACAATTGAGTCCGTTTAATCTAAAAAATAAAGTCAATTTAATAATTAATTTAAAGGTCTTTTTTTTATATTAAAATTAGAAAAAAAATGCTCGGATTCAGAGTCACTGTCTTGTTGAATTTGAGTGCTATTTGAATTAGCGGGCACTTCGGATGACGATAAACCTGCTTGATTCGGATCATTAGACACGTGCTGATTTGATGTCAAATTTAACGAAGTATTTGTGTCATTTATATTTGGATTGTCTGAATTGTCAAGTGCTATGAGCGAGGGTGACAAAGCACGCCGGTTTATTTGAGTCATTTGATTATTATTCACTAGATCATCATTTTGAGGTAGATTTGAGCCAACTTCCATTTCAACATTGGTCGAAGAGCCTGCAGCTGATTGTTCTTGTTCCCTAAGAGCGTTTCTTGACTGTGCTATTTGACTAAGTATACTCTGTGCCTCTTGACGAGTCTATTAAAACATATAAAATATGTTTAGTTTATTTAATTAAATTAAGCAATAGTATTCTTAACTAACTTCGGCAAATTCAAGACACTTTGTAGCAGCATCGTATGCATTGTCTAATTTCATTTTTTTCAAATAAAAGTTAGCTAAATATTTATAAGCCTGACTTAGCTCTTGAGTAAGAAGCTTAAGTGAGAAAAAAAAAAAGAAAAGTTAATTAAATTTTTATTTGTTTAGTTTAAATTGTAAAGTTCTTACTGTTGAATTTGATTTAAGAATTTTTTGGTCCTCAGAAAATTGATCATAAGCTATAGCTACATTGATGGGTTCATTTAATTTTTCATAAACTCTTTTTTTTTTTATTTAAAAAAGAATAATTGGTAACAAAAAATAAAAATTAATTAAAAAACGATCAATATTGTCACCTTGTCATTTTTAAAATTCACTGGATCTTAACTAAATATATTAATATATTTATTAAATATATTAGACTAAAATCCCTTAAGGAATTTAAAAAAAAAAACTTAAATAATTCAAAATCATTTTTAGAATAGAATTTTTTTTTTAATTACATTTGCTCATTTATATTTATCTAGATATATTTATTTTAGTTATTATAATATATTATTTAAGTTTAATTTTTTCATATTAAATGTTCTAAAATTAACAAGATGAACAAAAAGTCTAAAGAGATTAAATAAAATAGATTACTTGGCTAATTTGCATAAAGAAGATCCTTCGTAATCACCAACAGTATAAGCTTTTATAAAGCATCGTTTAGCTTCGTCCCATTTTTCTAATTTGGCATACACATCACCCATAGCAACAATAAATCTTGAATCGTTTGGTCTAAGCAAATAGGCTTGTTTATAGTAATAAAGACTGTATGAATAGAGCTTGAGTATTTCGTATGTTTGACCAAGACCATACCAAGCTCGATAATCTTTTGGATTAAGATCAATAGCGTTTGTATAAGACTGGATGGCTGATGTGCTATTTTTTAGTTCCATGTATTCGTGTCCCATTAGAGTCCAGGCCTGTAAATAATTTGGATTAAGTTTTAAAGCTCGTTTAAAGTAATTGACAGCTTTGTGATGTTCATTTTGTAAACTGTAATAATTTCCAATTATACAACAACTTTCTGGTTTGTACTTGTCTATTTCGCATGCTTCTTGAGCCAAAATGGCCAATTGAACATGTTCCTCAAGAACAAACAAAACATTTGAATAAATGTCCATAAAGTCCAAATTATATGGATCTAATTTACGTATGTATTCAAATGTTTGTTTGCACTCTCTGCCTTCGCGAAGATTGTCGTAGCATTTTGCCATTTGAGATTTTATATAAATACTTTTAGCAAAACCTTTTTGACAATAAACTGTGTAAATATTTAGAGCTTCTTCACTAAGACTCATTTCCATGTAACATTGAGCCAAAAATAAATCTTTAATCCAATGTTGTGGCAAGGCATTGTGATTCAATGAAGTAAGCTTAATTAAATTTTTTTATAAAATTCAATCTCAATTAAGTGTAACATGTTAATTTTTAGACTTTTTTAAATTTTCATTAAAATAAAATTTTAATTTACTGTTTCAATTGATTTTATAAGACCAGCTAGTTCTAGCCATGCACACCACATTGAAGGTCTTTTTTTAATACATTCAATTAAAATATTTATTGATTCATCTGTTAATTTAAGTTTATTGAGCACAATTGCATAAACATAAAGACCAAATGCGTCTAATTGTTTCTTATAATATTTGGCCGACAACTCGGCACGCAAATTTTGTAGACTATCCAAAAAATTAGCGTCCACATTATCTTTTAAATTATTTATTTATAAAATATGCACGCTTATTTTAAGAAATAGTTAAATATTTTATTACTCAATAGGTCTGCTTTATTGTCAGCATTTTTTTTTAATATAGCCTTGAAAAACAAAATAAATTAATAAAAATAATAATAATAATAATAATGTTTTTTTTTTTGGTAGTTAGTTAAAATTAAAAATAAAAATACCATGTATTTTGAGTAAACATAGAGAAAAAATGCCGGCTGAGATTCACATTCGGCTAAATAAAATGCAGCACGTTGATATTCTTTAAGGTTAAAGTAGCTTTTTGCTAGTTTAAATTTGACAAATTCTTTGTTTCCGACAATCTATTGAAGTTTGAAAAAAAAAAATCAAATTTAATTATTAAATTTTATATGAGATATTTTTTTTTAAATTATTTTTACTTCGTTAAAATCAATTTTTAGTGATTCTTCGCTCGGAAGAAAATCTTCAATTGAATTTAGCATTTCCGAGCACCATTTGTGTGAGCGAGCTAATCCCAAATAGTCGTACATTAAAACACATGATTGCAATTCTTTTGCTATGTCCAGAGTGTTTGTTTTATTAAGTATTACTTTGTTGTTCATTTTAAATTAATGAAAAAAAATTTTAAACTTTTTTCGACTTTTCATCTACAAAAATAGAAAAACATTTTTTTTATTTTTTACTCTTAATTTACTTTTCAAAATTAAATTTACTTTTTGCATAGATTTTTAATTGCTCATAAAAATAATTTAGTCTATTTTTAGAAAACAATTACTTATCGTTTAAATAAATTAAAGTGCCGAAAAAATAAATTTTTTGATACCTTTCTCACAAATAAACAAATAAAAAATTAATTAAAGGATTTGAATGACAAAAATATAACTTTAATCAAAATCAATTTAACATGATATATAAATTATTTCGTGATATTATTATTATTATTATTATTATTTAATAGAAAAATAAGTTCCTTTCATTCATCTAAACAAGTTGAAAAGATTTTTATTTATTTTAAATTGTTTACTGAACAGATTCTTATTCAACTTTTTATTCAAAATTATCATTTCAACTCAAGAAAATCGATTATTAAATATTTTTTTTGGCTAAATATGAAATTAAAAATTGATCAATAATTTTATTATTTGATAAGGATTCTTGTCAAATATGTATTCTTATATGCGTCAATGCCAATTAATAATAACATTGTATTGATTTAATTCTATTTTTATTGTTGTACTTTTTTGTATTTTTTGTTGTTGTTTGCTATTTAATTAAAAGGGAAACAGATAATTATTTTAACTCAAAGCAAAAATTAAAAAATTATCAATATAGATCTTTGAACTAATGTAAAAAAAAATAATTAGTAAAAATGTAAGACTCTTGAAAAGATCAAATTAGAGAATTTTTTTTTAAATAGTGACTAGGAATTATTGATTTATTTAATCCAGAATCAGGTACATTTCAATACCATTTAAAAACTTGTATTGATTTTTTATTTTTGTTTCATAATAAAAAGATTTTAAAGAAAACATTTTTAAAACATTTCAAGGCACTAACTCGTGCTCTACTAACAGTTGAACCAAAATTCAAATATTTATTCAATATAAATATATAAATATTTTTTTTTTTCATGAATTAATTTTATAGAAATAATTCCAAAGAAATGCTATTCTAATTCTTTTCAACAAAAATGATGAATCGAACAAGTCAAAAAATTCGTTTAATGGATCTAAATGAGATTCGAATATTATTTGGAATAATTATGGGTGCTTTGTGTATTGTAACAATTTTAGGAAATATAATTGTAATTTACAAGTATAGAAAAACCTCGATGGTGTGTAAAATAATTTAATTTTTTTTTTAAATTTTTTTTCTATTCCCCGTTTTATTTAATTAAAGGTTGGAAATTTGTTCATAATAAGCCTTGCATGTGCTGATTTAATAGTAGGTCTATTTGTGATGCCAGTAGCCACAGTCTATGCTATCAATGAAGTATGGACATTATGTAAGTAAAATAATAATAAGAAAAAAAAAAAAAACAACACATTAAACTAACAAATTCATATAATTTTTAAATAAAAAGCTCTTCCTGTTTGCTTAACCTGGCTGAGTGCAGATTACACTGCTAGCACTGCATCAATACTTAATTTATTGACTTTATCTTTGGACCGTTACTGGTCGATAACATCGCCTTTGGAATATTTGGGCAAGAGAACAAAATCTCGTGCATTGTTAATGATCGGCTTTGCTTGGAGCATTTCTCTTTTATGGCTTGTGCCCATAACTGGCTGGCCATATTTTTTCAATGATGGACAACGAACAGTACCAAAAGACAAATGCAACACTGAATATGACAAAAATATTTTTTTTAAAATAAGCACAGCTATTATTAATTTTTATATTCCTCTCATAGCCATGATAGCTATAAATACAAAAATCTACTTGGTTATTCATAAAAGATACCGTAATCCAATATTACGCTATTCGTCCATTGTATCAAATGAAATGAATACTAATAAAACAAAAATGAATGCTGTCAATCGGACAAAATCGCCAAGCATATGCTCGTCAATAGAGGAAGAAAATATTCCAAAGAAAAATTCTAACACCAATACAGCTAACAATGTGTCATTTACAAAACAAAAGTATTCGTTTAAGTCTTCGAATGGCAAAGTTTCTAGACTTTGCCGCTCAAAATCAAAATCAGTGCAAAATTTCCAATCAATGAACAATTTGAATTACAAAGAAACAAAAAGCGATTCTAATAGAAATGCACAGAGTTTTTATCAAACTAGAACAGATTCTCAATTTAGTAAATTAATAAAAAAGCCCAATCATACAGAAAAACAATGTAATTCTTCATTTATGTGTGCTAAACAAAGCCAGCAAACGATGAGTTTTATTCAAACAAGTTCAGAAAAAAAACAAACAAAAAATACGCACATAAATCGCAAAGGTTTATTTATGAACAAACAAGAAAAAGCCTTTAAACAATTGTCTTCGATTGTAATCGGATTTACATTTTGTTTTACGCCCTATTTCATTGTGTTTTTGATTGTGGCAATTTGTGAAAATTGTGTTAGTGATCAAGTTTTTACAATAACTGTTTGGTTTGGCTACTTTAATTCAACTATTAATCCATTTTTATATGCTCTATCAAATAAAAAAATAAAAAAAAAAAACAATCAATGCAACAAATTAAATACAACTATTACTAGTGAAAATTGCCGCAAAAAATCGCTAAAAAATAGCACAAAAAGCTTTTGGTGATTAGAAAAAAAAAATTTTCATTTCATATTTAAATAAATAAATGATTAAATTAACAAAAAAAAAATTCAAATCAAATTTACCGAGTAAAAGCAAAAAAATTTTTTCCTCCAAATTCTCATGGATTTATCTATATTTTTTTTTGTTCTATTTTGTTCAATTTTTAAATTAAATGAGCCACAATTTGAAAAGGTTGTAATTTTATTTTTCAAATTAAATAAAAAATCAATCTTTAAATATCAGCTATTTTATTTTAAATAATTAACAGGCTTAGTGTCAATTACAATTACAAAAGGCTAATCGTTAACCTGAATAGTTTATCGATTTTTTTAAATTGCTGAAAGAATTCTAACCATTTTTGTGTTTTATTTTTTCATTTGTTTCATTCTTTGTGTGATTTCATTTTTTAATTAATATATAAATTTAAATTTAATTATTATTAAAGAATAATTCTCAGATATACATCTATTTATCTATTTTATTTTAATTTTCAATTTAATCCTAAGAGTTTTTTTTTTTCTATCTATTTAAATTAAAATAGATAACATTTAAAAATAAATTTTCAACTGAAAATGTAATGAAATTTTTCAAAAATCGATCAGAGACTTATTCATGAATTATAATCTAAAAATTTTTATTTTCTTTTAACTAAAATATAAATTTAAATTAGTTTTAATCTCTTTTTTGTTGTTCTTGAAGTTTTTTAGCTTTACGCAAAGCTTTAGTTCTAACACCAAGCATCATGTTAAAAGTCAACTTGTCAAAAAAAGCTGATGGTATCACGTCTTCGTACAGCCAGCCCTTAAAAAAAAAAAGAAAAATAATTAATCTAATTCAAATAGAAACAAATATTCACTTGTAGATTGTGAATCAAACAGCCATTTGTTACTGGTTGCGAGTTAACTGTATTCAAAGCACTTGATACAAATTCATTAGGTGTAGGTGTCATGAAATTTTTTCTCAATGCAGACAATTTTGTTGAAACAAAATAGGGACATAGTGATTGAACAATAATTCCTTTAGACTTGTACTCGGTGTTTAAAGCTCTTGAGAAAAAGTCAACATAAGCTTTGGAAGCCGAGTATACAGTTAGCAAAGGAGCTGGAATACGGCCACTACCAGACGCATTATTTATAATTATACCCTTTCGTTTCTCTATCATTGATGGTAAAACAATAGCAGTCATTTTGGTAACTGAAGTTATATTGCAATTGATCATATCCGAGACAGTTTTTTCATTCTGAGCAAATACATCGAAAAATTCCGGATGTGCATAGCTTACACCAACATTATTGACCAAAACACCAATGTCTAAATCATTCAATTGACGTTTAATTTCGTCATAAATTTTTGTTTGCTCTGTGAAATCAGCAGCTATTATTTTCGTTTGGACTTTAAATTTTTCCTCTATTTCTTTTGCTTGATTTTTGAGCTTTTCTTCAGTGCGACTAATAAGCACTAAATTTAGACCTAGCTTGGCAATCTTTTCTGCATACGCTTTTCCAATACCATCCGTACAGCCAGTTACAATAGCCCATGAGCCAAATTTTTTAAAATTAACTGAACCATAGCCGAAAAAAAATGTTCCCAAATTATTCACTAGACGATAAGTGCTTTTAAGCAAAGTATAACTGAATACTAAAAGACCAAAATATTGAAAGAACGTGTTGAATTTTTCGTCTTTGAACATCATTTTTTTTTTCAAATTTTATTTTAGTTTTTAATAATATGAATAAAAAAAATGCTTAGTGATCGAAACAAAAATTTAGAAATGAGCACATTAAAATTCAAATGATTTTAATTTTAGGTTTAGTAATTTGATTATTTATTTGCTTATGTTCTATAGCTAAGAGCAAAACTATATAAATTTTTACATTGTCAAAAATAATTAAAATTATAAAAAAATTAGTTTTTATCATCTTTTTCTCTTTTTATTTTTTCATAAATAAGAAAATTGTCATTTTATTTTAGTTATCAGAAAAGAAAGAACATTTTATTTATTTTTTTAAATTTATTAATTTAATTCGCTCAATGTTCTTGGAGGAGGTCTTTCAGGTGCTTGTAAAACTGTTATTCTTTTGTACATTTCTTCTTTGTGCTCAATTTTGATCCAAGACTCTTTTCGGAAAAAACTCTTAAATTATTAATTTAGTTTGGTAAAAAATTTTATCATATTAAAAAATTAATTTACAATTAAATAAAGAGCTGCTGTAATCAATAGATTTATGCCGGGCAAAATAGTTGATAAACTGAGCAGACATGGTATACTTAGTAAAAAGTAAAAAATGCTTCTTGGTAAATAGTTTGCATAGACAAATCCCAATTTAGACAGTAAATTTCCGATTAGGTGCTGATATGGACGTGAATGACTTGAGTGAGTCACACTACGTGAAGTGACTGGCTTACCACTTTTAGGATATTCAAACACAAAAACAAGAAATGAAATTAGGCTTAAATGTTTGTTAAAGTGAAAATTTTAATGTGAATTTGTTAGAGAAAAATTTACATTGTATGAATACCAACTGGCCACCAAAAATATTTTCCAATAATAGCAACAAGTCCGCCCAAAAATAGTACTTGAATAGAATAAAAAAATACAGGTTTTTTTGAATTTATAAATAAAAGGATAAATTTGGTGTTTACATGGTGCTGTTATTATAGCATGTTGATTGGCAAAAAAAGACCATAAAATTTGTGACATTCTTTAAGCTAAAATATTTTTTAGCATATTTTTGAAATAAATTAGTAAATTAATCTTTTATGCTAAGCTTAATATTAAAAATAAAAAAATAAATAAAAAAAAAAAAAAAAACTAAACATAACAAACTGAACAAAATTTTTTAAAATCTTAAAAAAAAATGGTTGCCAATTACTGTTAATTCATTTTTCAGTATATTTTAAAATTTAATGAATATGTGATTGTTGAAAAATTAAAATTAAAATTTTGAATTAACTAATAAGTTTTTAATATTAAATGCTATAGAATTATGAATAGAATGTTTTTTTTCTTTTCTAATGTCAATGAATAAGCATTAAATATGAGAAAAAAAGCTTTAAATAAATTTTTCTCTAACCGAGCATATTTTGATTAAATTTTTCAAATTTAACTGCTAGAAAATTATAAAAAAATGACTAGTCTAAATTTTTTTATTTTCTAAATAATTTTTTTTTTAATTTGTTTAATATGAAATGTTTTGATGTTTTAATTATTGTTATTATTATTTTTATAGATTAGATTAACATTTAATAATAATGATGATAAAACTTGGAAACAAAAAAAAAAAAAAAAATAGCATACTTCACTGGTTTTTGATTAGAAAAAAAACAAAAACAAACTAAAAATACAACAAAACAAAGCCAAATTTTTTTTTTATTATTTCAAGTGATTTCTTTTATGAATTCTTAGAATACACAAGTCAACTGTTTCAAATCCACATTTAGAGCATCTAAAGGCCACAATAGACTGATTTATTTTTTTTTGATCATTGTTCATAATTATATTCGAATAGTTTTTCTCCATTTGTTTAAAGTTAATAACTTCCAAGGCATCAGAAATTTTTTTATCAAGACAAAAATTTATCTCGTCACTTTCACATGAAGACGAGTCCGAGTCCTCTTTGGAATCATCACTTGAAAAACTCTTGCGAAATCTAATCGAATTGTTTATCAGCGCCAAACTTCTATTTATTTTATTTTCATAATCCAATGCTGCGTTTATAATCGATGTATTTATTGAATAGTCAAATTTTTCATTTTTTACATGAGTCCACATGTGAGACTTGAGCGAAGGCAAATGATAGCAAACATACAAACACAAACCACATGCATATTGTTCTGTACCATCATTGTGAGCCAACAAGTCTAATAGTTTAATCATGTCACAATTTTTCTTACTTATATTGTTCGGTATTGAAAAAGCACTATTAATTGTAACATGTTCACTAGTAATTGGCACTGATTCTGAAATATTTTCTAAATTTTTTTTTTCACAATGTTCACTATTAAAATGTTCTCTTAGAGCATTTAAGTCATCAAAGTATCTAAATGAATTTTGTTTATATTTGTAAAAATTTTCACTTTGACAATCTTGATTTGAGCATAAATGACACATAAAAATAGTGTACTTATGATGATGCTGATGATGATCATGATGTGTCGATTTAAATTCACATTCATCACATTCATGTTCATTCATATCGTCTACAAACATGTTGCATAAATTACACACAAATGTACTCTTGGCTTCACCAAATTTCTCATTTAACTGTTCATTTTTTAAATCATTAGATGACTCATTGTGATTGACTTGTGGTTTTTTTAATAATAACTCGTTTGCATTTTGCAACAACAATGCATCATCGTCTTCATACAAACTATTTACAACACTTGTCTCAATGCAACACTCGGTCTCTTGATCATTAAGCATATTTTTAATCACTTCTTGTTGTTTTATATTATTCATGTTTATCTCGTCTTGCATTTGTATCAATTGATTTACTTTTTGGCTTGTTTTGCGTTTTTTGCGTATTTTTGGCTCTTTGTTCGTTTTGTTCACCAAATTTGCTTTTCTCTTTCGTTTAGTTTCTTTTTGAATCGATTCGCTCTCGCGTAATTTTTCAATCACTTCCAACAAAGCACTGCATATACCACCACTGCTTTGACGAACTTGTTCACATTTGCTTCCATTTTCTTCCAATGATTCGTTCGGTGTTGAATTAATTTGCAGTGAACGAATTGTTTTACGACTTGTTGCCTCTGATTTTAATGTTACTATTGGTTTGCCGGTCGATTCAGCAACTAAATAAAAATTTATTAAAAAAAATTTTTTTTTCCAATAATTAAAAAAATTTATCTAATTAATTAATTTATTAATTTTTTTTAGCTTAAAAGGAAAAAATTAATTACTTCTGTTGTGATCATTTATGGGATAGCATAGTTCTCGATGGCCCGAATGCTTCCATAAATGAGCTTTTATGCTACGCAATGAATCGTAAGTACAATTGCATAAATTGCAAACATAGATGTTTTCGTTTTCGGAATAGTGATACGGAAGAGAGCTCAATTCCGATGTTGGAAATAAGGCTATTTGTTGACTTGTACCAACAAAGTTTGACGTCAGATCAATTAATTTTTCATTTTTTAATTCGTAAAAATTGATCGGCTCCTCTAGCTGAAATACTGTTTTGAGCATCAATGCATTATTACTATTATTATTACTATTATTATTATTTTGATCTGTTTTACTAGATAAATTATCTTTAAAAAAAAATAAAAAATAAAAAAACTTTCACATTTCAAATTGATTAAAAAATAAAATCTTAACAAACCATTTTTATTAATTAAATTAGCATTTATGTTGGTTATAATTGGCGGACTGGTCACCGTTGTTGTTTGAGCTGTTAGTTGTGAGGATTCGATTTTGGACGAAATGTCTTTGAGATTGAATACGGTCATCGATTGAGGAATGCTGATAGCCGACGAGCAAATTTTTTTATTTTTAGCTAAGCTTAAAATCGAGCTTATTTTTGAATTAAGCACATCTTTGGCATTTGTAGTATGAACGCTCAAATGCTGCTTTAGCAAATCAATTGAGTTAAATAGCTCACCGCACACTTCACAAATATACTTTAAATTGGCACCAGCATTGGTTGGTGTATTCGAAGTGCCAATGTGAACTGTCTGATTTTGAGATTGGATCATTTGTCAGATCATTAATTACGAGATTTCTATTTCGATAAAAAATATGAGATAAAAAAAATTAACTTTTCAAATTATGAAATGAATGTAGTGAATTGAAAAGAAAAACATGGATAATGTGATTGCTTTTAAGTTTATTTCAAATTATGTTTATTTGATTTTGAATTCAATGCATTTAGTTATTTTATTTAAAAAAAAAATCAAATGTGAATATAGAATAATTTAGGAAAATAATAAAACAAAAAAAAAAAGGTAAACGAGATATTGTTATATTTATCAATTTAGAGTATCAATTTATACATAATAATCGCGTGTATGCTTGTAGAATAAAATTTTTTTTGCCAAAAAATTAACATCAAAATATGCATCAAAAATGAAAATTATTAGAAAAATTTCTAATATACATACTTAAAGTTTTTAATTGATTTAAAATTAATTTTAAATTTGCATAGATTGAAAGACTTTTGAATAAGTTAATTTTTTTTTCTTAATGTTTCACTTCAATTCAATTTAATTAAGACAAATTTTATTTAATTTTATTTTTAAATTTTTAAATTTTTTTTTAATTTAAATAATTTTTATTCTAAAAATTAGCTTTAAAAAAAAATTATTTTCTCTAATAAATATTTTTTTTTCGATCAAATTTTAAAATTAATAATTGATTGTTGTTGCATTTGAATAATCATCGAACAAACAAAACCAATTAATTACACATGCAAAATACGGATATTCATATTCATATTTGTAAAGGATTAAATTTCAGCATCATAATAAAAAATATATATTAGATAGATTACAATAAATATTTTTTAAAATATTTTTTTTTGTTTTAAAGTCTGAAAAAAGGATTCAAAAGATAGTTCTTCTAAAAAATAAGTTAAAAATTAATTGGCTTAGACTGAAAGAAAAACAAAGCTTTCTTTTTGCTTTTTTTTTTTTGCCAAAACGCCTTAAATAAAAAAGTCATTTTTGCAAGAGATCATAAATAAATATCGACAATTAGCAGTAACTTTAAAAGAACATGAATCTCAAATTTCATTGTATAGCAATAAATTCCAAGACATCCTAATATCTTAATATTCTTTTTCTTTTCTGTTTTTTTTTTATTCATTTCAAGTTCTTAACTAATTCGATTAGTTTTGTTGTTGTTGTTGTATTTTATTATAATAAATTAAACTTTTATATAAGCCCAAAAGCCTGAATTTCTATTTATTACTATTTGTACCTTGAATTGAGCATTTTTCAAAGCTTATATATTTTTTTTTTATTATCTTTACGCAAATCATTTTATATTCAGAATAAAAAAAAATATATATAGAAAGTAAAAATTCGATTGGATTTAGCAGCTTAGCATATTGGATTACTTAATCGCTAGTTTAGTTCAACTCCTCAATTAGAAGTTCCCATAATAATTTAAACTTATGGTTAGTTGAAAAATGATTCCCAATTGAATTCTATTTAGCAGATTTTCTATTTAAGTTGGGCCTTTTAAAATCCAACATCAAATAAAAACTCTAATTAAACTCTAACTAACTTGCTTTAACGTTTTGAAAAAAAAAAAAAAAAAAATTTTTCTAAGCTAAATTTTAAATTTTTATTCTATTTTTAGAAATGCCCCGAGGATACGAATCTTTAACGCGCCGACCACGCTATTTTAGTTCTGATTTGGACGACTATTCGTTCAGACCAGCTCGTTCGACTCAATCCTCACAATCGCCGATCAGAGACGAGTCTGCATCGGCTAACGACTATTTCTATGATCTTTACGATCCTGATCAAGCCCTTAAAATCAAATGGTTGGACAACAGTCCAAGAATGTCTCGTATTAGAGAGAATAGACAAAAAAGACTTGTAAACAAATTAGAAGTAAATTTTTTTTCTATATTAATTTATTAATTAATTAATTAATTAATTTACTAATTTTTTTTTAAATAAAAGCAATTTGAATTGTGGGACATTGAACAAGAGCAAAAACAAAAACAATATGAACTAGCCAGGGAGCAGAGATACAAGAACATTTTGGAAAGACTCAAGAGTCAAGAGTTTTGCGTAAGCCAAATGAAAAAAAGACACGAAAGTGATTTGGAAGCGTCCAGAGACTTGGAAACTTACACTAATGAACACTTGTATGTAGACGCTTTGGATGATGCAAAAAAGGATATTAAAGGACCGGTGACTCAGTACAGAAAATTTCAGGTTTTTTTTCTTTTTTTTTAATTTTTTCATTACAATTTTTTTTATCCAATTAGTCTGAGATGGAAGATAAACTAAAAACTCTACAAAATGATATTCAAACATTGAATCCTAGGAATAGAATTGAACTGGCTATTTTGCCTAGAATTGAACGAACAAGAGAAAAGTATTCAGTTGAACCAGAGGTGTTTACTAGAAGCGGAAAGCGTGTCCTCAAGAGACCTAATTTGAAAATATTTGAATCGGCTGGTACCGAAACAGACAAATTGCTGGCTAGAGTTGAAGAATCGTTTAGAGAGCCGAGTAGAAGACTTAGAAATTTGCTAGTCGACGGCGATCGACCCAAACCCCGACCCATTATACACATTGATGATTCTAACAAATCTCTAGCCAACTTGGCCAAAAAAACAGTCAATTTCAATGAAGAAATTGAAGCTAATTAAAAGCTATCTAAATTAGATTAGATATTAAAATTAATTAATATTTATATAATTAAAAATAATAATTATTTTCTTCTTCTTTTTTTTTTCTTTTTTATTATAAAATCAATCAACCTTTAATTGAATTAAATTGACGCAATTATTTGTTTTATTATTTTTACAATATTATCTATGTCATATTTAAAAGTATAAATAAATATTAAAATTAATTGTTTGTTTTTTTTTATTTGGTTTAAAATATTTTAAAATAACTAAATTTGAATTTAGAAAATTTATTGTTAATTTATGGATAAAGTGAGGATAAAGTTAATAAACGCTAAACATTTAGTAATAAGCTTGTACAATTGATTTTATCTTTAAAACAAAGATAAATCTTTTTTTTATTGATTTTTTTTTTCTCATATATTCAACATTAAAATTATTAATTGATGAAAAAATTTGAGATTTTGTTAAATTAAGTACAATAGAATCAAAAAAAAATTTTTTAATTTCTTTTTCACTTTTTTTTCTAAAGCTCAAAAGCAAATTTTCTAAATTTAACATGGTGCAACATCCATAGTTGCATTAAAATTTGGACACATTTTGCAAAGATTTCGCACATTTGAATAGCAGGCTTTAACTTTTGATGCAACTTTGAATGTTCTATTTACAGAATTGATAAAAAAATTTTAGAAAAAAAACAAAAATTTTAAGGTTTTGTGAAATTTGGTACAAATGCTAACAAAAAGAAATGATAAAAACTCTTATAACCTTTTTTCCTAAAGGTTTTTACTAGTTCTCTAACCAAGTTTACTAGTTTGTCCATATTTAAATTATGCTAAGATACTTCAGAGTTAAACCAGAATTTTCTTAATAATGCAACTGCAGCTTTGATTGTTGCACAATATTATTTAAATTTTTTTATTTTTTTGCAAAAGGCTTTGTATTTTATTAGTATTCTAATTATTTTTTAGGAGCTTTGTTTATTTTTTTAGATTAAAAAATGAGATTAAAATTAAAAATTTATAGATTTTTATTTATTTAGTAGATAAAGAATTTTAAGTCTAAAAATCATTTAAATTTTAATCAAGAGATTGCTAAAATTAAATTTTTTAAATTTTTAAATTAGAAATACACGTAAAAAAATGAAATTGATGCGAACAGCTTTAGCTAAATAATTAAATTATCTATTTGATTTAAGAAATGAAAAAAAAAAAACAATCTTTTATTGAATGGAAAAAATACAAAATTTTTTGTTTAAGAAAAAAAAATTGTAAAAAAATTTACACCTGCGCACACTTATATGCTATTTAAATTCGAATAAAAAAGAAATTTAACTCATTAAAAGAGTGTTAAAATTAAATTTTGTAAGAGTTGTTTCAATTAGCTGCAGTTGTTTGCGCATTTTGTTGCTGTGGCAACCATTTGCGCTTGTAGTTCTCTAGGCCGAATCCTTCGTCATAGTTGCCATTGCGAGCAAATAATTGTAAAAAATGTGGTGTGCAGTACAATGTTTGTTTAATTGACGAAAAATTACCCAACCTTTTTTTTTTTAAATAAAAAAAATTAATTAATTTTAGTTATTTTAATAGTTAAAAATATTTAGCCAAAAAAAAAAAAAAATCCAAAATTAAGATCAGTGTAGGGAACACAAGGGCCAAACAGAATCGTGCAAAAAACGTAAAACGAATAAAAATTTTAACAAAAAAAACAAAAAAACACTCGACACAAAACTTAAAACCTATTACTATAAATGTTTAGTGTGCGCTAGGAGTTGATGTTTATTTTGGTTTTGGTGAAAGAGATGGATTTGGCGATTGTGTTTTTGGCGTTGTAGCGCTTTTTGAATTACTAGGACTCTTAGTACTCAATGTTGCCGGTGATTTTGGAGCTGAACCAAGAGACTTAGGGCTTTTAACCGATGGAGACACATTTTTCATATTAGGGCTAGTGACCTTAGGTGATTTTTGAGAACTATCTGCCGCACAACTCGTATCTACGACAATTACGCCAAGATCTTTGGGCGATATGTTACTTTTACATTCATTCAAACAATGCGGCTTATTTTGGTGAAATTCAACCGAAGGCAAGCTTAAGTTTGAATTAATAAAAATAAAAGTTTATTAAAGAAATGTGAAGAATCAAAATTATACAAAAAAGAGGCTGCTTGTTTTTTTTTCAAATATGTGTCATTAATAAAATTACCTGTATTATTTTTATTTTTTTTTAAAGATCTATTTAAAATCACATTCTTAATGATATTTTTTTTAAATTGAATAAAATTTTCTAGGGTTTTTTTTATTTTTAGTTTTAGTTTTCTATGTATTTAATTATAAGATCAAAATCTTAAGAGAATATTAATTATAAATTTTTAAATTGAAATAGACATTTTAAAGTTTAAAAAAAAAAATTCATATTGAATCTAATTTACAAATACAGAGTATAATAAATAAATAGATAATCAACACTTAAATGTTAATTTGAAAAATTATTTAAATTTTAATCTTACTTTAGAGGACAGTTACAACTGGTGCATTTAAAACAAGCCTTGTGATAAACTTTTTTATCAGCTTCAATTTTCTCCATTGCATAGACAGTCTTGTCACAAGTAGAACATTTTTCGTTGTTTTGACCATTAGTATTTTGACCATTTGAGACAGTAGTCAAGAGACCATTGCCATTTAGTTTACCAACTTGTTTGCTGCTGGCTGACGGCTGTTGTTTGACACTTTTTGACTCTTTGTTTTGGTAAGCTGGACTTGTTGAAGAAGTGAATTTTTTGGGCACATAGTTCATTTTAGACGATGAAGTCTCAATTTTGGCCGCTTCTTTTTCCAAATTCAAGAATTTTTGCTTCAAATTTTTGGCATATCCTTGCGGTGGTATTATCTCTTCTTCGGCATAGTGAGCATTTATGTTGCTCTCGACCGGTTGTGATTCGAATCTTAAATAAAGAATAAATTGTTAAATTAGAAAGAAAAAATTGCTAAACTATTGTCAATCTTTTTGTAAACAAAAAAAAGTGCATCATCAAGATTTTTTTTCAGTTTTAGAAAAAAAAAAAGAAAATATTCATGCATATCTATTGTATCTATTTTTAAAACATTAAGACAGGATCAAGAGTAAAATAAAACTATTGACAAACAAAACAAAACAAGAAAAAAAAAAAAAAAAGAGAAAGAAAGAGAAAAAAACAATTAGATGCTTTTGTGTGTGCGTGTGTGCGTGCGTTTAGAATTGAAGGTGTTTTAAATGAATGCACGCGATTCGAACACTTACACTGTTTTAACAGATGCCTGACCAATTTGACTTATAAACTCTTTTGGTGGTGTTACTGTTCGTTTAACTCTATTATTCGACTCAGCCAAAGACTGTTCGAATCTGTTTTGGACAACAACAAAAAAATTAGAAATTTTCAAATAAAATAAGAATTTTTAAATAAAAAAAAAAACATATAAATAATAAATAGATAAATTTTTTTTTTTTTTTTTTTGCGAAAAATTAGTTAAAAAATTTCAACTAACTTTTTTAGTGTATTTTTAGCAGCACCTTTAAGCAAAGCTAGCTCGTCCTCATATACTTGTTGTTTAGACTTGTCGTCATCATTTTTATTATCATCATCATCTTGACCAAGTTGATTTAGTTGATCGGCTGGCGGCGGTGTAAACGCTTTTAAACCTTTGCGTTCACAATTCTCTTTATTAGAACTAGTTGTATCGATATTTTGCCATTTATTGAGTAGATTTTTGGCAGTGCCAGCAATAGGTACTTCGTCTTGTGTAGGCGAAACGTGTCTTTTAGACTCAGGCGGACTAACATCTTTTATATTTTCAATTGACTTCCATTTGGCCAACAGAGACTTGGCCAAACCTTTGCCTTGTAATTCACTTGTTTCGTTAAGACTAGTCTCATTGGTCTCAGCACTATTCGATGCCTGGTCCAAATACTGTTTCATTCGATTTTTGGCCAAACCAGACTCGGGCACAAACTCGTCTTTGTTGTACGCACTCACATCGACAACAGATGTTGGCGATAGATCTTCTTCTTTGTCAATTATGATGTATTGACGAGGTTCCATTTGAGGCGGTGGTGTAAATTCTTTTAGCTTTTTGACAGTACGATCAGGACTAGATCGTTGTCCGTTAGATTGTTCCAAATTTTTGAACAAGCTCAATCGCTCTTTGGCAATGCCCGATGCGTTCTTGATCAAATCAAGCTCTTGGTCAGTTGCAGTGCTAGATGGTGGAGAGACTAGAGCCGACGGATCGCTGAATAGAGCAAGACGCGATTTAGCAATGCCTTTTTCGGTTAGTTCACCTTCGATTGTAATGCCACTTCGTTCAATTGAACGTTGACGTGCACCACCACCACTATTAAATATGGCTGCTGTTTGTTTAATAGAGCCGACCGATGGTAGCACATCTTCGCTACGATCCGACTCTCTGATCACATTGTCAAGTCTATCAGGCGTTTTTTCTTTTAGAACGCGTTTTAGTATGTCGTCGCGTGGCGGTGTTATTGATTTTTTGTTTCGAGGTGCTTCGTCGCCAATCGAAGGCGAACTAACCGAGCTGAACATTTCACGACGACTCTTAATGTAGCCAGCGTCAGGCAAAGCGTCCTCAATACGCTCATACACACTGACCACATCGGCCGCTCTTACCATTGGCTCGTTCTCTATTTCGACTCGATCAGCGCCTTCTCTTGGCGGTGTTATCGAACGAATCGGCTTTGGCTCATTGCTCTCCTCTGTTTCCAAGGTTATGTTCTCAAATTTTGTCTTTACATTGTTCAAATCAGCAAAAGGCATCTAATTTAAAAATAAATAGGTAAATTAATACTTTTAAAATAAAAAAAAAAAACAACAAAAAAAAGTAAAAAAAAAAACAAAAAAAAATTTTTTCTTCTCTTTACATTACTTTCTATTTCGTTTGTTAAGAAAAAATCTACTAAAAGAAAAACAAAAAACAACAGTAAACTAAAATTAGCTTACAATATCTTTATTTCCAATTTTGGTTGATTCTTCTTGTTCTTCATCATTTTCGTTAACAACACCTTCTTCAAATCTAAGATATCAAATTTAAATAATATAATTAATTTAATAGTATATAACAACAATAAGTAATAATTGAATCATTTTTTTTTTCTTTCAATTTTTGTTGATTAATTTTTTAAAGATTAAGAAAAAAAAATGAATACTCAAAAAATCAAGCCAAATAATTAAATGGTTCAAAATGTTACAAAAACAAAACATAGCAAAATAAAACAAAAAAATTATAAACCTAGCTTTGTTATCTTGGTTAAGGGAATCGTCGTTGTTTGGCGATGGAATGGATGAAACTGAAGACGAGGCGGACAAAGAGGCCACGTCAGTTTGTTGCGATTCGTACATGCACATCGAATCGCCATTAATTGATTTATGTTTGTCATCAACGTCCATAGTCACTATAAGCTGTTGGGTTTGATGATTTTTAATATTGTGTTTATCACTGTTTTTTTTTAAATAGAAAAAAAAAAAAGAAAAATAAATCACTGCAAACGCATGCTCATGAACAAAATTAAGTTTAATACTGACTTGAGAAATGTTTGTTTTAATTTTTCAGATGGTTGAAGCTTTTCAACTTTTTTCAATTCGATCAAGTCATCTTCTTGTCTGTTTTCGAACATGTCGCGTATGTTTCTCAAACGTTCAACGTTGTCTTCAGGTACTAGACAAAACATTAGTTAGATTTTAGAGAACGTTTATTAAACGAAATTAGACTAAGCGTGCGCTTATAAATCAAAATAAGCTAATGTTTATTTTTGCTTAGGAGAAAAATTGAATCCGTTAAAAAAGGATGTTGAACTGTAAATATGTTATATCGAATGACCTGTTAGAGTGTTTAATTAGGGGAATATTTTGAATTTTTTTTGGCTAAACCGGAGGTCGATGGGCGATCTAGTGTTAGCTTTACATTAAAATATGATGATTTTCATTTTAAATCAATCTAAAAAATTACTCTAGCACTATTTATTCACTTAATTGAACAAACTATTTGGTTTTAAGTTGTTTTTCTTTTCTTGCTTTCTTCTAAGTCTTATTAATCGAAATTTGAATTCATACTAGGCCTACTAAACTTATTTGTTTGTCTTAAGGATTAATAATACGCACACACACACACACACACACATATATATATATATATGGGAGCAGTATACAGTCCGAAATGAATCAATTATGTGAATTACTTGTAGTTTTCTATATCACAAGGTTTCTAGCAACAATTTTGCAATTTATTTATTTTTTAAGTTTTTAAGTTTTAAAGTGTTGCTAGTCAGATTTGGGTCCAAGTGGTGCCTCTTTGCTATTTTTTCTCTTAATTAAAACTAACTATAATTTAAAATAAAAAACTAATTATTTAAATTCTTGATTTTTTTTGTAATTTTTTTTATTATTTTAAATTTAACTTATTGAAAGCAATTTAAAAATAAAATAAAAAAAAAAAAAAACCGAGAGAAATAAAGAAAAGAATTAAACTATTTAAGATCTAAAATGTACAAGTATACTCGTGGTATTAATTCTAGGGCAATTCTAATTGAATTAAATAACTACATAGGTAGATTTAACACAACTAGCTTGTTAATATATTTTTTAGAAAATGTTTTTCTTTAAAAATTTGAAAATAAAATAAAAACATGTAACTTTTTTTTTCTAAATTTAAGAAATGTTTTTTTTTTTACAAAAATAAATATTAAAAATAAATATTAAATTAAATTTAATTAAATTAAATTAATATTAAATTTTGTTTTTCAAGTGGTTATTCATCAAAAGAGTGATTATGTGCTAATTTTTAACAAAGCGTTCCTGCTTCTATTTTATTTCTAATTTTTAAAAACATTTGCAATAAAATAATGTCTCAAGTCGTTTGGCTTTTTGGATTTACCTAACCTAAAACTAAAGAGAGTTTTCTCAATAAGGAAAAAATGATAAACGACTTGACATGTGTTATTTTAGTATCACTAATAATCTATTTATTTTATTAAATTTGAACATTATTAAACAAATTTTTTAAGAATAAATCTAAGTAAAAAATATTTGATAATCTATTTAGTTGGCCTATACTGTATTAATGTTGTAATACATAAATTGAAAATAATTTTACTAAACAATACAGCAAAAATCATATACTTTTAGGTCAATTGGCTACTATAATTTATAATAAAATAGAAAGATTTAATTAAATTTTTCAATTCAATAAAACATAGAGATTAAGCATAAAATAAAACTTTTTTTTTCCTACAATAATAAATTAATAAAATTTTAATAAAATCAACCTAGACAAATATTAAAAAAAAATCAGCCATATTTATTTAACTGAATATTTTTTCTCACTTATTGCATTGTGATACCTTAGCAGTAGTAGTTAAAAAAATATATATATAATTAAAAAAAAACAAAAAACTTAAAAGTATTTTTGAAAAAAAATTTTTTTAATTTTTTTTTAAATTATTGATCTAAATTTTTTCTTGAAAATTAGAATTAAAAAAAAAAAACTCTTTCAGTCATAAAAATAAAATATATTTATTTAAAAATTAAATGTTTTTTTTTTCTTAGTAATTAAGATAAATTTTTCTTTACGAATTTATGTATGAATGCTTGAATAGTCTGAGCCTAGTCATAATAGATACGAAGACAAAACATAATATGATGCTTTTGACTTACTTATTCCGTCAATTGGATCGACGGCATCGTTTTGGCCAATTTGGGTTTCGGGTGAATCCACCATTTTGAAAATAAAATCTAAAACTTTCTGAATTCGAATAGCTTATAATTTTGAATACAAAAGAGTTTGATAAAATAAAGAATAAAAATAATAATCATTTAGATTTGTGTATTCGAGATCGAACTTGGGATTTATAAAATGAAAAAAAAAAAAAACACTATGAGTAAGATAACTAAGCTAATAAATTATTATTTCGAGATAATTCTTATTTCATAATAATCGGCTCTAGCAGATAGTTTTATTTCTTTTCTTTTCTTTTGTTCCATTTTAAAGCCAGCAATTGTAGCACTAAAAAATGGAGGGCGCCAATACAGAATATTCCTGATTAAATTAAAGTTCAATTCAATCAATCATAAGATATTCAGGGAGCCTACGCAGAACAATTATTCACTCGTTTTTTTTTTTTTTGCTTTTTTTTTTTTACTTTAGCTTAAAAGGTTATGCGATATGAAATTAATGCGAATAGCCGTATGCATAAATTATCGATTTGACCAGTTAATTTATTATTATTTTCTTTTGACCGATTCATAATTTGCACGCTTTTGGACAACAAAAACAAATAAAAAATCTACTAACCTTTTGGTGTTGATTCATTATCATTATTATCATCATCGAGCAATTCCGATTCTTCTTTGCATTCTTCTATTAAAATTAGAAATTATTAAAATATTTATTTTATTTAGATTTTTAGTAGTTGTTTCTGTTGTTGTTAAAAACAAAATTAAAAAAAAAAAAATAAAAATTGTTTGGTTAAATAAAAAAATTTTTCATATATTTTTTTGCTTTTTAAATTTTTTAAGCTTAAAAGTGCTAGAATCACCTTTTGTTAAATGAATACTTTCAATTAGAGAAGAACTATCAACGAATTCTTCTCTTTCGATAAGTAAAGAAGAATCTGGCAAATTGGACCAGAATAAATCAACATCATTATGAACAGAATCTTTACGATTTAAAGTTTCGAAATTAGCTAAATTAGAAGAACAAACGTCCTGTGATAGTAGTATAGCATTAGCATTAGTAGTATTATTGTTGTTAATTTGTTGTGTTGTATGATTATACTTCTCACTTTTTAATTTTATTAACTCTAAATTAAAACAACTAGCTGAGGCTGAGCTCTTTTTGGTATAAAATGTTGGCTGAGTCAAATAGTCAGACGAGTCTGTGGAAACTATTGACGAATTGCTCGACGATTTGAGAATTTCTTCGGGTGCTTCTTCAATCGGCGCTAAATAAGAGCCAAATCGATTGAATAAATAGCCGGTCGATGCGTATTTTTTAATCACTGGCTGTGCTTGTCGAACAATAGTATAATAGTCTTGGTCGTCATCATCATTGTCATCATCATTATCGTTGTCCTCTTCTTGTTCTTGTTCTTTTTCATCGTCTGAATAATCATCATCAAAAATTTGTTCATTATTATTTTCGAAAAAATTGTCCGATTGAGTCCGAATGCCCATTCGAGTTTGATTGTTTCGATAGCGAAAATTTTCATCCATCATCAATCTATCTTGTTGTTTTACTTGTTCATTTTGTTCAGCAAAATTAGTCATTTGTTCATCACTAGTGCTAGTACACTTATTAAGGCCAAGTGAACGATCTGAATTCATGTCTATAGATTTTATTTTTAAATTAATGTCATTAATTTTTTCCTGTAGTCGATTTATTTTCTCGATTTTTTCCAATATAATGCTACTCTCGTTTCTTTCAGTCAATTGACAAATTTCTTCGTCAATTTCGAAATCGATATCCAAGTCAAAATGTTTGTCTTCACTAGTAGACGAATGTGTCAGTTGCGGAGATATAGAAAGACCCGAGTCTGTTTTAGAATTTGTTTGCTCGTAGTCTTCGTCGTCTTCCAGATTAAGACCTTCTTTGTCTCTGTTTATTATGTTATTATCGTCGTCCGTATCGGTTAGCGAACACGAGGACAATGTTGACTCTAGACTATCGGGTGTAAACAATTCTCTGCAAGTCGAGCTCAAATTAGGATTTGACTTGGGCTTTTGTCTAATTGGCTCAAATTCGTAATCAATATAATTCTCATTTTTATTTTTATACGAGTTAATGCTCGATTGAATTGAGGGCGCTAGCGATGGTGTCGATTTAAAAAATGCTTTACTTGCTACTAATGTTTGATGTTGTGATGCCGTGTCGCTTATTTGAGCGTAATTATTGTCTATAAGTTTGATTAATGGTCCCTTTGTTTGTGACAATAGCATAAAACTATTATTTTCACTCATTATTCATTGACAGAGGGAGTGAGAAAAAAAAAGAGATATCAAATAAAATACAGAGCAAATAGATCTTTGCTTTTTAGACAAATTATTATCTAAGTATCAGTATCTAAGCCAATATTCTAATTAAAATTTTTATTGAAAAAAAAAAGAAAGAAAAAAAAATTAAATAAATAAATGAAAAAAGTGAAAAATGTCAAATTTTTTAAAATTTAATCAGTCTCAATTTTAAGTACACATCATATTGTAATTAGAAAAATGTTCAACATTTGCCTGTAGAGAAATTAAATTCCATTTAGTTAACACAATTGTGCTACCTTGGTTTTTTTTTTCTTCTTACATTTCTTTTCTTTTAATTATTGTTTTATTTGAAATTATTTGAAAAAAAAAAATTTAAATCAAATACAATTAATTATCTAATTAATTTTTTGATTTAGTATTTTTAGTTTTTATGATAATAATTTTTACATCAACTAAATCTAATTTTTATTTTTTATTTTATTTTTTTTCCATGGAAAAATAAAACAAAAAGGTACACTCAAAATAAAAACCTAATTTATCTTTGTGAAGGAATTAAAGTTGATTTGAATAAGTGACTGTAAATAATAGCATAATATATTATATTTCTTTGTAATGTTAGCTATGAACAAAATTGAAAACTTTCAACTAGATGAAGAGTGAAATTAAGCAAAAGATTAGATGAGGAAAGATGGTGAGAGAGAGAGAGAGAGAGAGAGAGAGAGAGAGAGAGAGAAAGAGAGAGCGATTTTGGGATTTAATGGGATGAAAACTAAAGTCTAATTAAACTATAGGATCAAACTACTGAATTTAGCTTAGGATCTTGGTGACACAAAGTCTATTTTGGGATCAGTTAAATTAAAAGAAATTTCTCTACTTTTATTCTACTCACTCACTGAATTAATGATTAGTAACAAATTAGACGACGACAACGACCGAGAGTCGTTTTTTTTTGTTTTTGTTTTGTTAAATAAGGAATCGATATAAAATAACTCTGGAATACCTTTAAGAAATGTTTAACAATTAGAAACAATTAAACAATTATCGTAAAAGAAATTATGTAATGAAATTTAGCATTCATTTTATATAAATTAATATATATTTATTTATTTGTATATAAATATTTAATAGTTTTAAAAGACCTTTAAGCAGAAATTATTGAATTTTACTCTCAAATATTTATTCTTTCTTTATTTTTGTTGTTTTGTAAAGTTTGTGATTATTTGGCGCTTTTAAAGCCCGAACCGTAGTAGCACCTAATTTAGCAAAAAGCTAATTAAATTTTTGACCTTTTTAGTTGCATAATAGTGAAACCTGGCTTGATTTTTTTTTCTGTGGATACAAATTAAAATACCAATAAGATTTTTTTCTAAAAGATGTTGACTTTTAATTTTTTTTTATTTTACTAATAAATTACCTAAATCAAATATAAACTTTTTTATGTTCACTATTTAAAAAACTAATCAAAATTTTTAAAAAATTATTTCAATTTAGACATGTAATTTTTCTATAGAAAAAAGAAAAAAAATTGCCAAACTCAAAATTCATGTAAAAATACGAAATAGAAAAATTGTCTCATCTGGCCAAATGACAATATAAACCACTACTTTTTCTAATTGAATATTTTAAGTTTAAATAAAATTTAGTGACTAAACTACACAATCTGATTCATTTCGACTTAATTAAATAAAAATTATACTAAATTTTCTCTGTTATTTTTTCTTAAGCTCATAGTTTGTATCAATTTTAAATAAATTTAAATTAAAATTTAATCATTCGTACAAATAACACAGCTTTTCTTTTGAAAAATAATTTTTCTTTTCTAAATTCGATAATCCTTTATTCTTTTTTTTTTTATTAATTCATGTAAATAAATGCTATGGTTAGTTAATACAAGTATGAAATTGAAAAAATTTAATTAACTAATTTAACTAACGGAAAACAAAAAAATTCAATCTGGGTTAGTTTGTAATTTAATATTACTCTTAGACCATTCATTCACTAGTTAAAAAATAAAACTAATTCACCATGTTCAATGACGCGATTAATCTAAATAAAATTAAATTGAGTTGTTTTTTTCTTTTTTTCTCTCAATTGTGTGGGTATTTCCTTTTGCAATTTTTTTTAAATAAAGATTAATGAGGCTTGGCTTGCTTATGGACGCTTAAATAAAATTCACCTGAAATGCTTAATTATAGCCCTGGGATTTGTCTTTATTTTTATCATTTAGAATTAAACAAATAGTTTCTACAAACTAAAATTCACATTTTGAAAAATCGAGTTCTATTTTTTTGAAAAATCAGATAGGAAAATCTTTATTTTATTTTTTTTACAAGTTCAGTTAGAAAAACATTGATTTAAACAATAGGTAAAAATCGGACGCCACAGATTACAAAAGATAAATTTAGTAAAATAATATTTGACAAATATTATTTCTAAGGTATCTTCAAGTCAAACAAAATCTAAAACTAATAATAATATTAAAATATTTTTTGAAACACTGCAAGCACCAGTCAGTTTGAAAAAGAAGAAAAAAATTGCAATTATTTATTACAAGAAATTGAGACTTGATGCTCGTAGTTTTAATAACATGTTGGTAAGGTCTAAATCACTTAAGACACGTATCGTAAATTATTTTCCTCTTAGAAAGAAAGCACTGAAAACAAAAAATCCAGATAAATAAATCGATTCTGATTTCTAAAAATTAAATCGAGAAAAAATAAATTTTTTTGTTTTTTTGTAGAATCAAAATAAAGTTTTAAATGTCAAGCATTAATAATCTAATAAAACATTTGAATAAATCTAATTGACCTAGAGGCGAAGAAATAGAAAAAAAAGAGGTGTTTTGAATAGGTGGTCTCGAATTGATTGATATCACACTGATACTCAAAATTCAAAACTCTATTTTTATGGTGTCTGAGAGATATAAAAAAGTTTAATTTTTTTTTTGTTTGACTGGATATTTCTATTGTTGAAATTCAAAAAATAAAAAATAAATAATTATAACTATTAATTCGATAGCTCAAGATTGTCGATATTACTTAAGAAATTAATTAGAAAAAAAAAAAAATTCCAACAAAAATACACAAACATTTAAACCGAAAATAAGCTAATTGCTGAATTAATTTTAGATTAGGAAAACAATATATACAACGGTCTCTATTTAAAAAAAAATAGAAAAAAAAAATTAATTAACTTTTGATTTAATTTGAAAAACCCTTGAACAACATTTAATAAACGCTTTTAGTCGAACAACAAAGCTCTAGTATCATAGATCGACCCAAATAGAAAGAGAGTATTGAAAAATGGGTCAAAATGTGTGTCAATCAGCAAGCGGTCAAAATAAGCGCTTTCTTCAAAGTTTCAAACTGCAGCAAGCTTATCTATTTGGTTGATAAACGCTTGAAGAAATCAAACTCTACCAAAATCGTCTTTGTGAATAAACTTTCTCAAAATAATTGAGAAAAAGTTTACACTCTCTCTTTTCTCTCTTTCTCTCTCTTAGCCTTAATCTCAAAACCAAGATAGTCTGTTGACTGATATGAATTTATTTAACTTCAAGCTTTACTTGTCTATAAATTAAAATTTTGAAATAAATAAATAAAAACCATTAATTTGGAACACGTATATGATGACTAAATGGCTTCAGATACATTAAAATAGGAAAAACTTAAATTTATTTTTTTTTTTAAGCAACAAAAAAAAAAAGAAATGAAATGAAAAAGTCAAAAATCTACTTTGACGAAGAGAAGTCATAAATATTTTTTTGAAAATTAATCTGCACAAATTTTAACCAAACAAATTAACAAAATAAAATAAAATGTGTTAAAAGTATCTTACTTTTGCTAAAAGTGATATCTTTGTGTAAGAAAAAACTTGAATCGTCTTGATTAGCCAATATTTGACTTGTAATATGAGCGTTGACTTTGGCCAGAAAAAGCTCTGTACGGTCGAATTGTCGCTCATTTGACGATTCTTCATTGTCATCATTATCGGTTTCGTCATCTTTCTTGATCAAAATTGAATCTAGACGATTATAGGATTAAATAGCATACGGCATTAGGCCAAATTATGTCATTTACTTGTCTAAAATTTAAATTATTAGTTTTTTAAAAAACTATATTTTAATTCCTAATCGGCTTACTTGATGATCCATGCTTTGTTGGACAACTTCGAGGCTTCTCATCGGATTCATCTGAAAAAAAGAAAAAAAATTATTTCTAGAAAATCAATCAGGTCAAACACAAACTAAATTTAAATTTACTTTATTTCGATGACAATCACAATCGATATCAATCAATTCAGTCATATTTGAGTCTATTTGGTCTAAATCTAAAGTTTCAGATGACATAGTTTTTTTTTTTTTTTTTTCAAGTTTTATATTTTTATTCTTCACGTTTTATTAAATTATAATAAAAATAAAAAGAGAAAAGAAATAAATTCCATGCTTATGAAAATAGAATAACGCTAATCAACATTTTTAGTTTCCTTTAAAGTGATTAGAATACGTTAATTAAATATTGGTTGGATGCATACTATATATGAATATTTTAATTTAATCTTGATAAACAATGGTCTACGACGAGTCACCAAAAACTAATGCTAGATAAATAGTAAAAATATTTTATTTAATAAATTTGTTGTTGTTGTTGTTTTTATTATTATTGTTGCATTGTGTCCTAGTCGAACAAACTTCCTAAGGAGAATTCTGGTTCTAGAGCATCAGAGTCCATGAGAGTCGTTTTTATCTTAAATTTTTTTTTCAAATTTCAAGAGAATAATTAACCTTAGTTACACACATATAAAGAATGGAATGAATTCATTTTTGCCGCATATTGACATAAAATTGTAGTAGATTTTCGCTCTAAACTTTGACTATTTAATCATGAAATATTTTTATTATTAGTTTTGGTTTTTGTTTTTTTTTTCCCATTTTTTTTTTTTTTTGTTTTTATTTATTATTAAGTTTTTAATAAAAAATAAAATTTGCACGAAATTTTTTCTTAAGAGACAGAGAGAAAGAGAGAAAAAATTTATTAATTTTAGTACAAATAGAAATTTTAAAGCTGTTTGCACGCATAAACTCATTTTTGATCCTAAAACAAAACTTTTAAATAAAGGCTACGCGATTGAATTTTGTATATCCCTGAGACTAAACGAATCAAGATTTTTTTCCTATTATAAAACACTTAACCTTTCGCTATCATATTTAGATTATTATTTTGATAAATAGCAATCTTTTGTCTTCATTTTTTGGCTTAAAATTAAAAGCTCAATCCAAATCCAAACAAGTAAATCCAAATATCGAAATATCCTGTTTAAAAAAAAAACGAAAAAAAAAGATATAAAATTTTAAAAATTTTACAATAACAAGTTTTTTAAATTATGAATAAAAAAGAAAAAAGCAGATACCTTTTGTTTTTCTTTTTTTTTTTAAGAACTAAACAACAATACATACATCATAAACAATTTGTTTTAATATTTTTTTTTATTTAATAAATTAATTTTTATCAAGTTTTATTTTAATTTAGAGAAAAAAAAAAATTTAAAATCTAAATGCAATAAATTAATAAAAAGGTGCAGACACACAAAATATATGGGTTAAATACTCTTAATATAATAATAATAATTAGCGGAATTTACTCGAGTTGAAAATTTTAAAAAATGAAATGTTTTATTGATTTTTTAATGGTTCAAGGATGACTTAGTATCGATTATTTTCCAAAAAATCCAAATTAAGACTGTAAAAAACATATGGATAATAGTCAGAATTGCTCATTAAACCCGGAATTTCCATTGCACTACTTAGCTAGATAAGTTGAAAATGTATATAGATTAGTAATTTGTTTTAAATGAATAGATTTTATTTTTTTAATTTACTTCTTTTTTGGATAAATCACTAGAAGCACTCAAATGAGAGTACATGTTGTCGAATATTTCGCGCAACTTTTTGGCATTTTTCTTCTGTGGTTTGATAATCATGGCTTGAAAATTAACAGGTAAACCATATCTTAGAACTGTTTCGACAAACACTCTCAATGCTTTGATGTGAATCCATGCCATAAATGATTCGGAAAAGTTTATCTTTAACCATCTGACCAAAGGTCCAAATTTGTCTTTTTTATTTTGTTCTAGTGTTTTCAATTGTTCGTTGTCTTTACTTATGGTGTTTTCGTCATACTGAAAATCTCTAACCATGTACTTACGATCTCTACACTTTATTTTAAATGTGTCGACAACTTTTTGAAACATGGTCACATTGACCAATACTTGATCGCCATCTTCGAACAATTTTTTCGAAGATCTCGGCACTACATATTCACACAAAGTCTCATAATTGGCAAACCATTCATCTTGGGAGCTCCTTTTTTTTTTGTTAAAAAAAAAAATATTTAATTAATTATTTTTTTAAAAAATAAAATTTAAATTTTATTTATTTGAAATTTTTCATACTTTGAAATAACAACTATTAAAGTTTGTAAATACTCCGAGTTTAGAATAAAGTCTTCTTTTTTAATTATATCCCCGAGATTGCGGGTCAACAAACTTCCTCTTAAAATTTAAAAATTAATTATTTTAAAATGTGATAAAAAAAAAAACGATTTAAAAAAAAAAAACTAATGAAAAAATAAATAATACGTTTGTTTTTTTTGCAGGGCAGTCAAAGATTGCTTAATAGAATTGTAAGCAGTCGACTTGCTTTTCAAATCGTTTTCTATTTGAGACACTTGTTTGGATATTGCTTCAGCTATTGATTTGAGAGCTTGTTTAGGTGGATATTTGGCATGATCCCATTCAAAATTGGTCACATATGTAAAGCAATCTGCATTGTTAGCCATTAAATTTTCGGCCAACTTGTCTTTTTCATGTTCTAACACTTCACTAAAGTACTGGGCTACTTTGCGAGTAACTGACTCGATAAATGTGTCTGTTTTGGCCAAGTCATCCGACAGACCGAACAAATGGTCCAATGTGCCTACTTTAAGATTGGGAATGCTGAATTTGAACACACTCGCGTACGGTGCTATTGTCTTGCTCACTTTTTCCCAAGAATCCTGTGGTGTTTTTTCACCTGGCACTGAGATTAGCCAAAAATTATCCGAATTCGAAGACATTCTAAGAAAAACCTTTTATAAGTATATTTTTTTATACAAATTTATTTAAAATTATATCTAATTCATTTAACAAATCAAATAACCAGTTATTTCTACTTGGATAGAGTCTGATCAGATCAAGAATTTATCTAGTAAATTTTTAAACAAGAAACAAAAAGAGAGAGTGTTTTCAAATATTATGTTATAAACAAGAAAGAAAATTTAGATTTTTAATAATTTATTTAATTTTTTTTTTTTTGCTCAAATAATACTATCAAGCACTATATGCAAAATAAAGATTATGTGGCATTTTTTCTTTGCATTAAATTTGTCTAAAGTTTTATGTCAATCTGTTATCAATTGAATCCGAAACATTTTGCTTTAAAAATCACACGATTCTCGGCACAAATGAGCCATTTTGGTCTTGTGACCTGGAAATGTATTTTCATCATAAACTCGCAATTTAATTAACATTTGCATTAACAAGCCATTTTTTTATTTTTCATTTTTTTCTCTTAAACTTAACTCAAGAAATATTAAAGAAATATCAAGAGTCAATTGAATTGTTGAAGCAAGTGAAATTTTTAAAAAAATTTAAAACAAAATTGAAAGGTTTTCTTCAAAGCTCATCTAGTTTTTGGCTTTAATTCAAAATTTTCAGGTTTGTTTATTTTTTTTTTTAATTTTTGAATTTGGAAAATAAAAAAAACCCTAAATTAGCTCAAAATTTTTAAAATTATTTTACTTTTTATTTTTTTGTTTAAAAAACTAAAACTAAAAAAAACTTGAACAAAAAAAATCGAAATTTTTTTTTTCTTTTCTTTTTTACGAAAAATAAGCTAAAAAAATTTAATTTAAACACAATTTAAATTTTTATTTTTTTTTTAAATGTGTTGAATTCTGTTTCAGTTAGTCTGCAATAAGTTAAAATTAAAAATTGAATTTGTAAGCATGGTGCAACATGCATGATTGCTTTTTATTGTTTTTTAATCTGTATTCTCTGCTAGATGGTGTAATGGTTCGGGGTTGATCTCCTTTCTAAAGACCTTTTTGATCTGACACAGAGATTACTGCTTCGAGTTGATTACCTAAGTCGTAATTATTAAATTTGATATGCTTAACACTAGAAGACCCGCGGGTTTTTTAAGCTCTTTTTTTTTGCAAAAAATCGAATAAAAATCAGAAAAAAATTT
>VANL01000447.1:0-34073 GCA_006352455.1 Brachionus sp. 'Tiscar' | reverse complement strand
TTTAATGCTACACTTTGAAGGCTTAGGCACCACGGCAAAAATTTTGCATTTATTTTATTTTTAATTTTTGTGTTAAAGGTATTTTTTAAAATTTTAATTTTTGTGCTGAGCGTTTTGAAATTGTGTTGAATGGTTATTTGTTTGTGTTAAAAAGGTAGACCCATCTAAAACAATATAACTTGGTTTCTACAGAATTCTTTATTGAGAAAAAATTTGACTTGACTAACTAATTACTGGACTCTTGAATTAAAAAGATATCCGCCATTTTTTTTTAAATATTTTTTTGATAATTTGTTGTATTATAAATTTTTTTTTGTATATTATAATTTTCCAATGGGGCTAGGTTAATAAAAATTCAAATGATATGATAGTTCGATAAATCATATTTTAGAGAATTTTATCCTATTTAAAATGAGCTATAATCTGTTTTCATCAGAGGTTTTTTTAAGTTAATTTAAAGTTCAACAAAGTATAAAAAAGACTTAAGTTTTAGAAATATTTTATTCAATTTTTCAAAATTAATTGCTTATCTATTTATAAATCAAAATTTTAAACTATCTTTACATTTATTTAAATAAAGAAGATAAAAAAAAATTTACCTAATCAAAAAACAGATGTGTGCATTAAGCTTCTATAATATGATCAGTATCAAAATAAATCACTGTAATAGTTATGTCATCACGTATATTACGCGGCATATCGGCTCGTAAATAATTCGATATTTGAATATGATCATTACCCAATGCATAGCGAATTAGATGTGTTGCTGAATTATGGTCGACAGGTTGATGTGAAATAGACACTCTTCGCTTGGTCAAATCTTCAAAAACTTCTCTTAATTTTACCGGTCTATCTTCAGGTATTACATAAGGATCATAGCTTTGCTGACCGTTTAGGTGATTGCCTATTAGTTGAACTACTTTTTCAGGACTCAACAAATCCCAAAGACCGTCTGTAGCAAGAATTAAAAATTTATCTCTATAATTCAATTTCTTGTGAATTATTTCAGGTCTGGCTGTCACATAAGGTGGAGAAAAATAATAGGATGGTATAACGCCATGTCCATAAACTGGGACTGCATAATCTTTTAGGCTTTTTTGAGGCCATTTAAACCGTACATCACCAAATGCTCTCAATGGTAGGAGCATCTCTAATAGACGACCATCTCTAATCAGAGTTGTATGCTCATTGGGATGTTCGGCAAATAGTCTTTTCATTTCGTTTAAATTTTCGGAATTGTGCTCAAAAGACATTTGATAAGGGACATAAGTTCCGTCATCGATTTCTTGTCCTAGAACGGCTCGAGCATCACCCAGATTTGCAACATACAGATCCATATCTTTAATCATAGCAACGCATGCGCAACTTCCACTCATAGCTACATCCAAAGTCTCTTTATCTAATATCTTTCCACTAGCTGGATTTGGCAAAGCCTCTACCATTAAATCATTGTCCAATTTTAAAAAAGAGTCCATCATTATTTTTTCCATATTGTACTCAATTTCATTGCCAATGCTTTCTTCCATTATTTTTTCTTTCAAAAGTTCTTCAGCATACAAAAGAAGCGACTGTCTGTGCAGTTCTTTTAGCTTTTGTGAGCGCGCATCATTGTAAGTAGCTTGATATGCATACCAAAGTGGAAATTTTCCAGTAGATTTTAGTTTTAGTTTGTCTTCCAATTGTTTGGTGTTCAATAAATTAAGCGCTATATAATCAAAAAGTCGTTGAGAAATAGCGTCAGAACATTGATAGCCTTAAATTAGCCAAATATTAATCCAATTGAATTTTTAAAGATTTAAAATTTTATTTTCCTGAAGACTTTGTGTGTAGAAAAAAATGTCTACCAACAAAGGCTTTTGTTTTACATTGGAAGCACGTTGTTTTAAAAAAATTTATCTCAAATAGAATTGGATTAAAATAACCATAGCCGTAAAATAATAATTAAAAAAGATTTCCATATATTTACTTGATATTTAAAAAAAATATTCAAAAAAAAAATTGTATTTAATTTAATATTTCAATTAAATTGCTTGTCTTTTTATAAATTAAAATTTCTAACTTTTTTTACATTTACCTAATAGAAAAATCTGGAATTTGAAAAAATTTCAAAAGTTTAATTTAAAGGTTTCAGTTTCAGATTTTTTTATTTATAATAAAACTTGTTTTAAATACAAATAATGTTGATTGAGTTTTTATTCTAGTTTTTATAGATAGTTATATTAACTTGTTGACTAAATCCTTAATAAATTGCTTTTCTAATAATTTTATAAAATTAAAAGAAAAATTTATCAATAAAATGGAAAATCGAGAGACTGTTTTCAATAGAGAGTTTGCCAAAATTAAATTTTATTTTTTCTATCATAAAAGTGACATTCAGAATTTTGAAAACAAAAATTTAAAATTAAAATTCTTAGTTTTCTAAAGCTCTTTAGATATTTCAGCTAATAAAAAGTATATTTCACTCAAATTTCGTGTGAACAAAAAAAAATGCAGTTGTACACAACAGTTAATAATTTTAAAATTATTAAAACCAGAGTTTTTGCACACAGTAAACTTGATACTAGTGTTGAGTAGCCGCCAAGCTTTGCCGGACCGAACGCGACCTAAAAGCAACCAATTTGGTGGTTAGACCAGATCAACAACAGAAAGTTTCCGCAAAAATTAAAAAATTCTTAACTATTTCAAAATTTCTTTAAAAAAAACCTTTTCCTAAAGAAAATAAATTTAAATTATAAACTTTAAAAAACATCGAAATATTTTGCGGCTCATCTGAAAGTTTTTGGTAAAAAAAAATTTTTGGCTACATCAACTTCAGCTTATCGGTTTCCAACAGTAGGTGATACAAACTTTTTATTAGCTGATACATCTTATAGATAGATTTTAGACCTTCTAGAAAAAAAGTAATTTTAAATTAAAATTTTAATTAATTTTAATCTATCAAGAAAAGGAACAAAAAATTTTTATTCTTTCAAAAAATTTCCTTTTTTTGATTGATTAAAATCAATTTAAATTCAAAATTTTATTAAATGACTTTTTTTAACCTAAAAAAAAAAAAAAATAAGCTCAAGATTTAAGATGATTATTGATTTTATTTACTAAAAAAAGAGTATTAAAATTTTATAAAAAGATTGTTGCAGTAATTTTTTGAATATTTTTTTATTTTTATTAATTCTAATCCTATGAAAAAAGATTTCCATTAATCAAAATCAAAAAAAAATTACTCTAAATTTATTGCTTTTTATAATAAAAGATTTACTATTAAAATATTTTAAATTGAAATAAAATAATTAAAAAAATTTTTTTCTCTGATAATAGATTTTGTTGATTAGAGAAGTAAAAATTAATATTTAATCAAACTAAAATTTCAAAGTAAAAAATCAATAAAAATACTTTGAATTATCGATTTACCTGAGTAATTTACCTAAAATCTGAATTTAAATGCCAGGTGCTTCAAATGTTGTAAGTGTCTGAATAGTGGGTTTTTTACCTCCGTGACCATCAAATACGCCAAACAAGTAAATGTCCGAGTAGAGGAATTTAGCTGATGTTTGACGATCTTCAATTGGATTGTTGGCACCTAGATAATTAACATCGTAGTACTTTATTGAGCATTTAGACTGAATATCTACTGTTGATTCGTTTGTTCGCAAAATTTTGGTGGCTTCAGCAGGACTCAAAAGTAAATTTGATGTCGAACGATCTCCCAAATTGAGATAGCGAATATTGCGTCTTATTAAACTCTTTTGATATGGAATTTTTGAATACAAAGACAGAACTTCTCTAAAGTTTTTGCACAAAAATTTCATGTCTTTTCGATCAAGAATGCTAAACTAGTTAATCGCTGCGATGAGTAGATTTGATATTCAAGTTTTAATTTTTATTTTAATTTTATTAGCAAGTAATTTATGAATAGAGAAAAAAATATTTGAGCCAGAATAAATCACGTGTTTGATGATTTGTGCACTTAAAATTGACTGCTTGTGTAAAAATAAACCATTTAGGAACAGCATTCATTCGATTAAGATTTTTAAATTTTAATTTTTGAATAAAAGAAGGAAAAATTAATAAATTTTATTTTAAATTCTAAAAATTAAAAATTCATCAGTCGCTCAATCAAAGAATGTTCTAAGCGCGATTAACAAAAAATTGATAAGCTATTCCTAATGCGGCTAAAATTAAACCTGGCACAACCAATGAAGAAAAATTCAGTCCATTTTCAGGCTGCTGAGTTCGGTCCTTTTTGATTAAATATTTTAAATAATTTTTTTTTGTTTATTTAATCATACGTGATCAGACGAGACTTTCTTTCGTTCTTTTTTATCTGCTAAAGTTCCTATTAGATATTTGCTCATCATATCCCGGGCATCCATTGAGTGTCCTACGTCTTCAAAAGACTCAGTAGCATCCTTGAAGACTTGGCCTTTAATTTGATATTCTTTCAACGCTTCTTCACCACCTGGATGCTAAATTAGTTTTCAAAATTTATTGAAATAAAGAATTTTAAAAAAAAAGCTGTATTAGATAGTAAACAAGTTACTTCGTCCAAAAATTCTGTCACATTATAAACATTTTCATGAATTGAAATGTAGCATTGGTCGGGATTTTGAGCAATCAATTCAAAAAGGGCCTCTTTTGAATAAGCTTTTGAATTAGTGCTGGTCTCACTGTCGGACATCTTTTAATTTAGCAAATTAGCTATCCTAAAAAAAAATTCTGTCAATAGCTTTTAAATTTATATTTAAAAAAAAAATTTGGATTTTGAACAAAAAAAAGTGTCGTCTTGAAACATTTCAAAATTAAATTCATTTATAATTTATTATTCATAATGTAAAATAAAATTTGCATTTGCAAAAAAGGGCTAGTAAGATGTATATAAAAGAACGTTGTCTCAGATTATATTGTAAAGTTTAAAAATGTTCATGATTTTATTTTTTTTTCTAAATAATTCGATGTTTAAACGTTTAAAAATTTCAAAAATAAAAAGCTAAAAATTTTGTAATTATTCATTTAAGTAGATTGAAAAAAAAACGAAATAAAAACCAAGCTTTGAATAAATAATAAAAGACTTGCTAAACTTTAAAAATTATTAATAGATTTTTAATTTTGAAAATATTAAAATTTTCAATTTAAAATAATTTTAACATTTAGAAAAGCTTAAAATTACATTTCTATTTATTTAATATATTTAAAAAAATTAATTTCTTTTGATAAAATTATTGATTTAAATCCTAATTCTATTTTATTTAGCAATTTTAGATTTTACCAAATGAGAAACTTTCTACAAAAATAAATAAATAGAAAAATGATAATTTTATGCCAATATAATATAAATAAAAATTAATAATATTTTAATTTGTAAATAAATTCATTATTTTACATTCCTTTTTGTCAATTTTCCATTCCAGGAGGAGGCGCTTATCTCCTTTTTAAATAGCTTTTACTACATCGAATTGATCATTTACAGCACAATTATTACCCAGTCGAAACCGATTCTTCATTTAATTAAAGAAAGGATTTTAAAATATGCGCCCATGATTAAAAAGACATTAGTATGGGTTTAGCGGAGATCGAACCTTAGACCCTCTGCTTATGTAAATAACAATCAAACCTCTAGGCTTTAAGGGTTCATTTTACTCAAGGATTTGTAAAATTTAGTACAAAATGTTAAAAATACTTAAAATTTTTTCTCTCTAAAAGTTTCTCTCTTTAGTTCTGTAAATGCTACAAAGTTAAGCATTCAAAGTGGCACTGTTAAGAACATTTTGGTAAAACTGCAAATTTAAATTTGGACAAATTTGGCTGTAGTGCATTTTACAGAGATTTTGCACATAATTATCAGACTTTGATGCAACTTTGCATGTTTTACTTTGTTACATTTACAGAACAAATTAAAACCTTTAGAAAAAAAATTTATAAGTATTTTTAATATTTTTATTGTGTTGCAATTTTGTACTATATTTTTCAAAACATTTAGATAATCAGTAAAAAAAAATTTAGCATTATTAAGCCTATTTAAAACCTTTAAAAAACATAACTATAGCAATAAGATTTTTTTAAAGTAAAATTTCATCTAATATTGTAAAAAATTGGCATTTTATTTTTATTAAATGCTACTTTATTTTAACACTAGAAAGTCCAAGGGGTTTGTATGCCTTTTTGAAAAATTTAAACTTGAGTATTATCTCAAAGATATAAAGTTTTAAGAAATTACTCAAAGAAACTAAAAACAAAATTGTAATAATTTAAAAATTTTTTTTAATTTTTAAATAAATTTTATTTATTATTCTTGAAATTTTAATTAGAATTTTTTGTAATAAATCAGCCGGGCTTTCTAGTGTTAATTAAGATAGAAATTTAAAAACGTGTTTTCTTCTTCTTAGTACTTATCTTTAATTGACTTTGTACATGATAAAATTGAAACTCACAAATATTTACTGTTAAATTTGTATTTTAATATGCTTATGTAAAATTTACTCATTTTGAGTTTTATACAGCTAATTTTAAAATAAAAACTACCAAAAAATGTATTTTTTTAAATGCTTTTTTTTTTAAAGAAAGTAGCCTCTTAATTATAAATAAAACCACTAAGAACTCAAATAGTGTGACCATAAGTAAAATAAACTTCAAAATATTAGCAAATTGAAGTTTATCATTAAATTAAAATGATTATGCTCATAAATTATCATTTTAATAAAACTGGTTCGATATTAATTTTTATAAAAATTAGTTAATATTATTATATAATTTATTTTATTGGTATCTCTATTTAATATTTCATCCAAAAATAAAATTTGGGAATAATATCCTTTAAAATTAGAGAAAAAAACTTTTTAAAGCTTTAATTTTCTTATGAAATACTTAAATTGTTTTTTTCAATTATATTTGTTAAGCCATAATTCAGTTATTTCTTAATCTGACTTTAACTAAATAGAAAATTCTAAAGTAGCTAATTCTTTAAAAAAGATAAACTAACAAAAAATTGATAAGACTTGTTTGATCAATTAGATAAAATTTTTAAGTCTATTTGTTTTCTCCAGATCAGAAAGTAAAAGGCTCAAATAATAAACCATTGTCTTAGAGATTCTAATTTTTACTATTTTTCAAATTTTAACTCAGATAACATTGGTGATAAAAAATAATTTCTCAAGAAAAGTAAACAAATTTCTAATAGATTAATATTAAAAAAATAAAATACATCTTAAAAAATACTGCAATTAAAAGCAGCATACAGCAGCCTTTTAGCATCTTTTTTGCCTAAAAAAAATTTTCTCATCTACAAAAAAATTAAAAAATAAAAATAAATTTTTGATTTTGACACGAAATTCTACTAAATGTTTTTAATGAAAGAAGAGCCTTATCATTAAAAAAATTCTATAATTTTTTAAAGCTAATTTTCTTGAATTTTTTGATTTATTTTTTGACGAATGAAAAATGAAAATTAATCATTCTAAATTTTAATTTAAATAATTTTTGGTTAAAGATTTGAAAATATTTTAATAAGCGTGAAAAATCGGACATTATTTAAAGCAAATAATTTTATCATTTGAATTCTTAGTTGCCATGGAAACAAAAATTTTTCTATAACCTGCACCTAAATTATTTTTAATTTTCTTACTGAAGAAATTTTTCTCCAAATAAAATTGACCGAAAATTCTTACTAAAAGATGGAAGATAATGGTAGTTCACTTAAATACAAGATATTCGAAATAAAGTCGTAATTAATTTTTTAAGATGAGCCTATGAATAAGCGATCGATCCAGGAAGGTATTCGTATAGCTAAAATATCTCGTGAAGACCTAGAAGACAAATACTTAAACTTGTACGATGAAAACATAATACTCAAGAAGCATGCTCGTAAGCAAGAGGATAAAATAAAAAAGTAAAATAACATATTTGGCTATGAAACAAATATAAATTTTAGTTTTAAAGAATGGCCACTAAGCTAATTAAATTAGCCAATGATAAAAAAAAAATTGGTTCCAATTTAAACGATTCTGGATTTGCTGGAGGTAAATTAGAGCTGTGATAGACTAAAATTTTGCTAAAGGCTATTCTTTAAGCAAAAAGAATGCGCGATATAGACACTGAAGAATTAGTGTCAGAATTGCAGGGAAAAGTTTACGATCTAGAGCAGCAAAACAAAAAATTAAAAGAAAATGTAATCTTTTATTGGGAAAAATTTTTTTCAATTAAAAAATTCTTTTAGCTTCAAATAAGTAAAATTCAACTTCAATCGCTACAAACCCAAAAGAACACGGTTGGAAATGCGTATAGTAATGTCACATCTAGAATCGATACAGTAAACTTTGACTTAATGTTTTTACGTCAATTAAATCTTTATAATTAGGGCTTGCCAAAACGTGATCCAAGCTTTACAAAAAATATTCGAACTGTTTCAACTCAAAGAAGTGGTAATATGAGCTCAAGATCGGTAGCAACACCAAATTACAATTCCAATAACAACAATAATATTCGACATATACAACAATTGTAATTTTTATTAGAAAAAATTTTTTTTTTTTTAATTTGTATTTTCATCACAATATATTTTTAAAATTTAGAGAATATGAAAATGTTGATTTAAAGTCTAAGATTGACGAGCTTGAAACTCATATTGAGGCTTTAAACGAACAGTTGACTCTTCAACGTATCGACCATGAAGAGGAATTGATTAGGTTGAGAAGTCAAGTTTCTCAAGAGCACGTGTAACTATCTTTTTATTAATTTTTTTGTTAATTTTTAAGTTTTTTTTTAAAATTATTTTAATACTAAATTATTTTTTAAATTTAACTTAAGGAGATACGATTTAAACCAGAAAAAACACATTTTTTCCTTTTTTTAGCCAACAAAAATCGCCACACCTTTTTTTTTTCTAAATTACATTAGCATGTAGAAAATTTTATGCTGTTTCAGAATACTTTTTTAGTATATTTAAGTTTTATCTTTGAGATTTTGAATCCTAAAGAACAACAACTTTTAAAGGGTTTGCTATTTTTGGAACCCTGGCTGTAAAAAATTTTTTTTTAGCCCCCCAAAAAAAAATTTTTTTAATTGGGTTTTCGAGGGCGTAGATTACGAATTTTGAGTCAAAAATGTGGAAATCAGATAGCACTATAGATTTGAATTTCGTGAACTTTAAAATACAAATTATCATTTATCCTTTGAAATAATTGTCCCAGAGTCGAAAAATATAATTTTAGGGACGTTTAGTTAAAATTTAAAAATTTAAGTAAAAAAATTTATCGGTAAATTTTAAAAATATGAAATTTGATTTAAAAAAAAAAATAAGCTTTAATTATTTTAAAATAAAATTGAAATTTTTAACAAGCTTGATTTTCTTCGTTTTAAAGTTAAAATTTGATATAATTTTAAATAATTAATTGAATTATCTTTAGTAAAGTTATAACTTTTTACATATGAAAACACATTAAGAAGAATAAATATTAAATTTTTTCCTTATACTTTTTTGTCAAAATTTCTAGGATCAGAAAAATGGCTTTTAAGCACTTTTTTAAATTAAAAAACTTTATATAGAATTCAATAAATAAAAATTTAAAAATTTAGCATTGAATAAGGTTTTTTTTTTAAATTTAAATTTTAGATTTAAAACTATATGAAAAGCAGAAAAGTTCAAAATATAAATTTCAAATTAAGAATTTTTTTCTAATTTTCGGTTTTTATAATTCTATGAAAAGCTTTATTTTAATTTTCGAAAAGATCATTTTTGCCCATTACAAGAAACATTAAAATTTTTATCTAATGCTTAGAATTAGAGAATTTTTTATATTAGAATCTAAAAAGAAATTATTTATAAACTCCTGAACAAAATTTTAGTCCCCTTTTATGGCAAAAATTATCGCTCAAAAAACTTTTTAGCGCTCAAAAGGAAAATTTTTTCTAAATAAAAAAATATTAAAAAGATAGCATTTTTACTCCTACCTAACTTCTATATAAATTATAATTTTCAAAAAAATTTGAAAAACTTTTTTATTTTTTTTTATTTTAGAACAACAGTTCAAGAAAATATAGACCAAATTCGCATGCAACGTGAGCTTAAAGACAAAGCTAATCAATTCACTGAACTTTATTCGAAATTTTCCAATTTAACTGAGGTAGACAATTAAGGAATAATTTCAAATTGACTGATTGATTACTTTTTTTTTTAAAGCAACAATCACAGCTTAGAGCTAAGCATGATCGCTTGTTAGATGAGCTTGAGCGAAGTAATATTCAATTAAAGCAAGAGCAGCAAAAGAATGTTTCATTGAAAACCGAAATCAAGAATTTTCAGCATAATTATCGCGAAATTATTGAACTCAAAGAGAGGATTGAGGATTTGTCTCGAGAAAACCAGGTATTGACAGAAGCAAATGAAAAATTGGTTAATAGTGCATTTAGTTTGGATCGAGAAAGAGATTTTAGAGAACGTGAGAGATCACTAAAAATCCAAATAGCTCAATTAGAAGCCACATTGAAAGCTGACGTTGGTGAAAAGGGTTCAATTTTAGACAAATTGAATTCAGAACGAGATCAATATGATAAGCTTAATACTGAAATGAGAGAAATGCAAATTAAATATTATGAAATGAAACAAAAATATGATGAAATGAACGAAAAAATGCAGTTTTTGAGTAAAGAGAGTCATATTGATTTTAGTGAAATTGAGGAAGCACTCATTTTGGTCAAGGAAAGAAAAGCCAATAAGAATTCAGACGAATTTCTTGGTATGGTAGATTCAGAAAAAGTGAAGGCATATCAGCGGAAAATTGTTGATCTGGAATGTACTCTAGCCGAGACTGTCAGTGAATTAGATAAATCCAGACACTTGCTGGTCACACAAGTAAAAATAAATGAAAATTATAAGAAAGAGATGATGCTAATAGAGAATAAAATGGAAGAAAACAAAGCTGAATTTGATGCTAAAATGAATGAAGCTGCTCAAATGTTAGATATTCGAGCAGCCAGAATCAAGGTACGTATTTATCAATTATTTTTACGAAAAGAAATTCTTTTAATTTTTAAAATTAAAATTAATTTAAATTGAGAGATTTGATATCCCAATAGAATAGATTGAAAGCATTTATTTAAAAACCTGAAAAAAATTCAAAGAGACGATTTTTTTTAAGAGAATAATTAAAACATTTTAATTTGAATAATCATTTTTAAATATAATTATCTTTTAAAATAAATTTTGAGTATAAAATTTAATTTAAAAGAACATTTGAATTAGATTTGAATCGAATTTTTTAAAAAGTTTATAAAAAATTAAAATCATTATATTTAATAATTGTATTATAATCAAATATTTCATATTTTGTATTTTGTAGGAAAAGCATAACTCGTTAAGGCTACACTATAAATAGCAAATAATTTAATGTGCTAATCAGTTATGAAGCTCTTTGAGAAGCTTTTGGTGTTTTTTTTTAATCTTTTAATCTTTAAAACTTTCAAATTTCAATTTAAATAAATTGCGAAGAATTTAACTTTATCGATTTTTTTTAAATGGATTTTATATTACAGTACAATTTAAAACTAAAGTAACCAATTTAAAACTTTAACTATTTTACTCTATTACAGTACTATCTTCTTTTCTCCTTCCTCTCTTCTTCTTTTATTCTTCCTCACCTCTTCTTCTTCTTATTCCTTTCCTCATCTCCCTATTATTCTTTTCCTTCGTAAGAAAATCTTCAAGGAAAGGAAAGGAAGAGTACAGGAAGAGTAAAGGAAGAAGAAGAGAAGAGAAGAGGAGAGGAACAAAACGCATACAAGTTTGTTTTAAATTGTACTGTAATTTATTTTTTGTTAATGAATTAAGCTTTATTTGAAAATCTTACTCTTAATTTTTATAAAATTTCATACTGAGACGATTTTAATCTTCTCAGTTTGAAATATTAAAAGATTTAAAGATATAAATAAAGATATTTAACTAAAAATTTAAATATATATGTTTTTATCTAAGTCTGAATTTTTGAATAATTTATAAAGGTTTAAAGATTAGGTAAGTGAAAAAAAATTGGTCATTCTATTTTAAAAAAACATTTTAAAGATTTTTAATGAGACATTGATCGTTAAACAATAATTTAAAAAAAAAACTATCAAGAAAATAAAAAATTTTAATAAAATAATTAAAAAAAAAAAAAAAAATTTTTTAAACTTTTTTTAATTAATTTTTAAAACAAAAATTCAGCACCAAATTTAAAATATGAAAAAAAAAATAATTTTTACATTTTGTTTCAAAAAAACAAGTCTTGATAACGCTTCAAATAAAATTTATTTTTAAGAAACTTGAACGTCAATTGAGGGATGTTGCTTATGGAACTAAACAAGTGCGCATTCAAAAAGATCAAGATGAAGCTCCGATCGGCGGTAAACGTAGAGACAGCTACAGTTTTGTCGGTGCACCTGAGCCACACATGCTTGACAGCTACATAACTTCAAATCTAGAGCGCGGACAGAACATATTCGAAATACATCTAACTAAACTTATTTTAACACCAGAAGCCATCAAGCTTATGCAAGAAAATGATCCATCTACATTCTGCACCATTGAATTCTATGAGCATGAAATTCAAACTACGCCTGTTATCAAGGGACAACAAGCAGAATACAATTTCACTTCTCAATATGTAATTAGAGTGGATGATTTTTTTCTTCACTATTTACAAAAAAAGACCACTACTATAGAATTGCATCAAGCTATTGGCTCTGATTACGAGACTCGAGCCGCTTGCCAGTTGTCTTTCCGAGACTTGATTGATCGTGAGAAGACTAGAATTCACGGTCAAGCAGAGCTGATCTCAGTAGTGGCTAAAAACACGGGTATTACTCTTGGTGTACTTGAATACTGGGCTCGCTTAATAGTTCCAGTTGATCAAGCATTCCGTTTGTATAAAGAAAGAGTCAAAGCTTTGGGATACATTGCATCAAACAATCAAGGTTTTAGCGAAATAAATATTAGAAAAAAATCTGACCAAAATATGAATGAACTAAATATAAACATATTACGTTGTTCTAAACTAGTTTCACTAAACAGCAGCGAACAACCATCACCCTATTGTGTTTACAAATTCTATGATTTCGAGGACCAGGACACTGAAATTATAAAAAGCTCGAATAATCCCGAATTCAATTCACATAAAAGTTTTCCCACTCAAATGGACATTGATTTGGATAAATATTTGAAAAATTCGTGCCTAGAAATTTATGTTTTCGATGATAATCAGGACAGCAACGATCCATCTTATTTAGGCATGGCTACGGTTGAACTAATTCGTTTATCACATGACCAAGAGATTAAGGGAACTTATGAGCTTAAACGAGAGGACGGTTCAAGTAACGGTACTATAGATGTGACCATGTACTGGCAGTATACCTATCTGCCCCCATCGGCTTCTACATTTAGCGCATCAGGCTCCCCAGCAGCTAAAAAACTAAACGAAAAGCAGAACATCTTGGAAAGAGCAGTTCAAATGAGCTTTAAGAATGGAAAACCTCCAGGACAGTCCCCTGTACTAAGCAAACAAGGCAGTAGAGGGGCTAGCAGACCTGCAAGCCAAATTGCCAGTCGTGCTGCTAGCCAAAATGGCAGTCAAATTGCTAGCCGCGTTGCTAGTCAAACTGGTAGTCAAGCTGGTAGTCGAGTTGGTAGCAAATTAGCAAGTCCTAGGTCTCCAGCAAGTCAAAATGAAGAAAATGAAAGAAAACATTCAGACACAGACTCGATCGGTAATGCAACTTTGTATCGTGTGCCCGATTCAAACAATCAAAATGAACATTTTAATGACACTTTTTTCGGAGATCAAGCTACAGATATGACCAGACACTATGAAGAAACATTGGAAGCGAATAAACTATCTGAAAATGATGATGAAATAGATGAAGAAATTGAAGAGAATATGGAGAATCAAGACCGAGAATCAGATTCCAGAGGCGATGAACTATTAGGAACAACTACACGACGAAATTTTAAAAATTACAATGCCACAACTAAAAGTGATGACGTAGTGACCAGCAGTTGGGATCCAAACGACACTAATCGATTGGCAAAAAATGGAGATGAAAACAATATAATTATTGAGATTAATAGTTTAAAATTTAATGAGGGTTAGTGCAAAATTTATATCCTAATAGTTAAATGTACACTCAAGTAGCATATTTTTATCAAAATCTAATTATTAAAATATCTTAAATTTTAATTTTTTACACTCATTAGTAGTATTACTTTTTAGAATAAGATTGAGCTTTTTTCTTCTTTTTTTTTATAAGTTTTTTTTTAACTGAATAAAATCAGGTAAGTTATGGCACACAATAAATTACTATGAATAATTGAATAATATTTATGGCGAGAAAAATGTTTCTGTTAATTTCAATAAAGACTATTCAGATTTTGATCTTAGAATTTATGGAACTACGATAAAAAATTTGACAGTATATTAACGTTTACTTCAAATGTAATTCTAGGTTGAATTTAATTAAAATCTTATAAAACAAAAAAATAGAAGCTAAAATTTAGCACTTTAGAAAACCTATATAAGTCAGCATTGTGAATTTTGAAATAAAAAAAAACAAAAACAAAAGCTTAAAATTGAAATAACTTTTTTTATCTTGATCCAAAACTTGTGTCACCTAAATTTATTCTGTGCAAAAATCTGTAACTCTGCATTATAATGAATGCTTAAGAAAATAAAAAAAAATAATATTGCAGGTTATTTGCAGAGAGAAATTATGAGAGATACAAGCTTTGTATCAGCTGATAAAATTTTCAGAACAAGTTTTGGACCAAAATAAAAAAAGTTATGGCAATTTTAAGCTTGTGTTTTTGTTTTTTGTTTCAAAATTCACAAAGTCTACAAGTCTTTGATTTTTTTAGATTATACTTTTCCTTGTCTTTATTCTATTTGAGAAACTAATATTAAAGTATCAGAAGTAATTAATAGTTCAGCAATTCTATTCTAAAAATAAAATTCAACTGGGTAATTGCTACCTTATTATCTCTTCTTTTCTTCATGTGCTATCATTACATAAAAATATATGCATTCTGTAACTCTTTGTTTGATTATTTGTATTTTTTAATTTTATTTTTTAAATACTCTATTTAACTTTATTATTATTTTGTACAGTAAAACAAATAAATAATAAATAATTAAATAAAATGAGCTAAAGTAATAAATATCCGAAAAAATTCTGCAGCATAGTGCAACATATTTTATGGTACCTTTTCTTCTTTTTTTATAAGTAAATAAAATCAATAACCAGGTTAAATCTTATAAATATTTAAATTTTTTACCTTTTATATTATTTTAGATGAAAAAGGTTCAAAAAAATATGCTGCCGTATTTTTTAAGTATATTTTAGTTTAATTAATTGTAATCTATCAAAAAAGGAAAAAATTCATGTATAATTTTATAAGATTTTATTTAATTTAATTTAATCAATTAAGTAAAGAATTTAGTTAAATTTTCTTTTATTTTTTAATAATTAATTCTGAAAAATTCTTTAATTTTTTATCTATCTTCAAGTTTCACGCTTACCAGATTATTTTGTATCATATCTATCAAATTGTTGGAAAATTGAATATTTTTTTAATATTATTTCATAAATTTAATAAAAAAATGGCTACTTATTTTAACTTACATTTTTTTTCCAAGTTCGCTTTAAGTATAAACCAAATGATTTGAATATTATTTTTACTCTTTTTAAAAATTTAATATCTTCTATTTTAAATGCTTTTTTTTCGGTAACAATCATTAATAAAATTTTTAAAAAGCTGCTATGTAAATCATGATTTTATTTTAATAAAAGGAAGTCAAGTACTGGAAAGAGATGACATTAAAAGGATATTTGTTGGTATGGAAGTTCCAGGATACGAGCCGACAGAATATGAATCAGACGATATTCCTAAACCAAAAGAAGAGAAACATGTTCACTTCAATTTAAGAAACTGTTTTCCAATAGATCCAGAAAATAATCTTGACAGAAGGGACCAAATAGCCCAGATGATCAGATATCCCGAAAAATCATCGTAAATTTTCATCGTCTATTAAAACAATATATTACTATTTCTTTCTTTAGAATAAAATTATATGTAGTTTCGCTTCCCTTAAATCAAGAAGAAGAATGTGAAGATATTGGCCACGCATTTGTTGATGTAAACGACATTCTCAAACTAAATCAAAATTTTATTAACCAAGAAATAAATTGTAAGATGAAAAAAGTTTTTATTCAAACATAATTCAATATTATTTTAAGTATATGATCCTAACGATACGAATTCTATTATTGGTTCGATGGTGGTAACTGTTGAAATGTTGACCGCACTTATTTCAATAAAGAGAGAATTAGAAGAAAACAATATTGAAAATTAATCTTTTATTTTCAAATTGCATTATTTTTTTTATCTTTTCGTAGATTTATTAAATAAATTTTTTTTCCTAATAAATATTCATTTTAATTAATTTTAATTAAGAAAAAATAATATTTTTTTGTAAACTACAAAAGATCACTTAAATATTTCTGATATGAACATAAAAATAATCAAAAAAATTTAGATTTAAAACAAAAAGTCACAAAATTTTTAAAACTTTATTAAAAATTACATCAATATTATACTTATATCAATGGTTATATGACTGGAATAAATACCAATTTAAAAGGTTTTAGTAAATTTTGAGTAAAATAGAAAAAATTAAAATAAGGAAAAGGTTCTTTAAAAAATTTAAACAATAACTTGAGTGTTTAAAAAAATCCAACTCTGTGTCTCGAAACGGTGGATTTATTTTAATGGGAAATTAAATTTATATTATAATTTGAAAATTTCTAAATTTCTTCTAATTTTTAGAAAAGCCTAATGAAGAAATAAACACATTTTAATAAAAAAAAAACCTAAATACAATTAATATTCTTAGACCTTTAAAGAAGTTTTTTGGTTGACCTTTACTAGATAAATTTAAATAAAAATATATTTTTTCAAAATAAAAAGATCAAAAATCTTCTAACTTAATAAAAATAATTGTATCTTAAATTTTATGCTTTTCTATTTTTCTAAAAAATTATTATTTAAAAATATTTTTAAGCATTTTTAATCAAAAAATTTTATGAAACGATATATTATCATGTAAAGCAAAATATGGTTGACCACAAAAAATGTAAAATGAAACTGTATAATAATTGTTTGAATATGTTTGAAAATTAATTTTAGCAATTAGTGTTTATCAATAAAAATATGCTTTTGCAATAAATTTAATACTTAAAAAATTTGTAAAGCTTTTTTATATATTAAGAGTAAAATTAATATATTAGAATAAATTCTGATTTTAGAAAAAAAGTAAAATTGACTTTTTTTATTTTTTCCAAGTCAGGCTTTCGAGGCTTACAAAATTTTTCGTGGTGATTTTTCGCGAATGTTCTTGATATTTTTTCAAATTAAGAAACTTGAAAGTATCAAGTGAAAGATGTGGAATATCAATAATTACCAGTACAATCTACTCTCTATCAAACATAAGTTTTTTTTTTTAAATTTAATTGCAAATAAATCAATCAATCCAAGAGACTTAGCTAAGAAAAATAAGTTTCGAAACAAAAACAATGTTTAATTAAAATGTTTGTTAAGCCACCAAAGTATTTATAGATTGAACTTTTATGTCCAAATTGATAGTCTAAGCATCAATCTTGGCTTTGCTTATTTTTTGAACTACAACTGATTTACTAAAATAGGTTTTCATTTAGACTTTTATTTAAGTTAATACCGCTTTCAATATGGCTTATTTATCTTAAAATTTACTTTTAAAGTGGAAATCTTTTAAAAATTTCTTAAGTAAAAATTAAACTCCGCAAATAAGTCTACTTATGTAATAAAACTTGCTTTATTAAAAAGCATTAGATTACAATAACTTTTACAATTAAAAATGAATTAAAAATCCAAATAAAAGGGATTAAATGTTGACAAAATATCAAAATTTTGTTTGAACAACTTTAAAATTCTTTAAAAGATAATCTGCTCGCTTTGAATGCGACTAGGGAATTTAAAATTGTTTACTAAACGAGTTAATTAGATAAATATCAAACCCCTACACAATTGTATATGCTGCGGAATCCTTATCATATTTAGAAAACACCCACAAATAAAACAATCTAAACTAACTAGCTAGTTAGAGTATTGTGTGTTTAATCCGGTATTGACAAGGAAAAAAATTTCGCCAATACCTAACTAAAAATCATACTAACTAGCTATGTGTTCTAGATTTAATGAATTTTTTCTCAATTTCGTTGTTGAATCAGCTTATCTTCTTTCTTTCTTAATCGTCGCAATTACAATTAATTGCGAATAACTACACTAAGAGAAAAAATTTTGTTTTCTTTTGTGCTTTTTAACCCGTTTGTTTTGAGTCATCTTCTTAGATAATCACAATTAGTATGTCATAATCAAAACAATTCATTAAACTACCCCCAGGGACTCGAATCCAGTCTCTATATAAAATTATTTATCACTTAATTTTAAGTCATTTTATTTTTTTAAAAATAAAGATTTCAAACATAAAGAAAAAACAACGTTTTGGTTGAACGAAACATGGTAATACAGATTCACAACAGCAATTTTCTATTTCTGGTGTTTCTCTTCAGTTTTTCTTTAGGTAAATTTTATCTCCAATAAAAAAAAATCAACTTTATTTAAAACTTAAAAAATTTAAATTTTCTATGTTAGCCTCGGTTTTAGGAGACTATGATTGTGAGTACAAAAAAGATGGATTCTATAGTGATGAGGATTTTTGCCACATATATTGGCGGTGCAACTATGGTGTTGCCGAAGAGTATGAATGCCCGGCTGGAACAGCATGGAACCATATAGAAATGAGATGTGACTGGTTAGACAATGTGGACTGCTCTCGGATAGACGCAAATGAAAAAGATGCTGACAAATCTGAGGAAACAACCAAAAAACGTCGAAAGAAAACAACCACTACTGCCGATGACGACTATGAAGATACAACAACTCCATCAGAAGATGGTAAGTCATATTATCTGTCGAAAATTTGAGCTTACAAAAGTCTTGGCTTATTTTTTAAAATTGCTTCGTGAATGTAAAATTGCTTACGGTTTGAGAGGTTGGTAAAATAAATAGCTTGGGAATGGCTTTAAATATTATGAAAAAATAAAATGAATTTTTTAAAGAAAAATTGGCTACCACAGCGCCAAATAATTTAAAAAACACAACTCTAGCTGATGATGACTATGAGGAAGAAGAGGAAGACGATGGCTTTGATTTTAATCAGTTGTGTATAAATGCCACTGCTGATGATGCTTTTAGAGATGATCCATTTATTTGCAATCGATATGTGCGCTGTAACTTTGGCTCTGCGCAAAAATTTGTCTGCACCAAAGCGACTGCGTGGGATTCGGTAAAAAAAATGTGCACTTGGATATCAGAAGTTAACTGTGGTGAACGCCAGTTGGTCTTAGATGATAAATTATTAGACGAGGACAACAAAAATTCAACTAAAACCACCAAAACAACTAAGAAAAAAATCAAAACTACTAAATTGACCAAAAAAACTAGTCCATCTACTAGTTTGCCCATAACTAAAAATCCTAACGATTTGAGTAAGAGAATACATGATAGGTTTTTTTTTTAAATCATGTTTCCTCTAATCCTTTACAAATAAAATAATATTTTATCATATTTTTTTTAATGAATAAAATTTTATTTAAAGTTGAGAAACCAGAGGAGCTTAAGCCAACAAGTACAATTTGTATCAATCCAGGTGTTTATAATGCTCAGGACAATTCAGATTGCAGTTCTTATTTTATGTGCAATAATGGAAAAGAAACAAAAATGACTTGCACTGATAAGCAATATTTCAACTCTGAAACAAATCAATGTGAAGATTGGCAGCAAGTTGGATGCGGCACTCGACCGGCGAGTTTAAACGCCGATAAATCCCAATGTACTGGAAAAAGAGATGGAATTTATCCCGATAATGAGAGAGCATGTCGAGTTTTTTATCAGTGTGTAAATCAAATGAAAACTCGCGAAGCTGTTTGTCCAAATAATTTAAAATTTAACTCAGTTAGTGCTAAATGCGACAATCCGTCTAATATTTTGGCTCCTTGTGGAACATTTACAGCAGCAGGTGCGCATAAACTAATTTTCAATTATAAGTTTTTTATAACAGGCTTGATTGTGATAGCAACGACAATTTTTTTATAAAATTTTTGTAAGATATTTAAATGAGTTTCACTGTATTTTGAAATATCAAATGTTTATTGAAATTCTGAATAAATTTTATTTGTAGATTTTGTTTTTAAAATTAACTTTTATTTAATAATAAAAATTTATTTTTAATTTGATTTTCATCTTCATTTAAAATTAAATTACAAGTCGGAAAATTTTTTAATTGTCGAAGCCAAAATAAATCACTTTACACTTATTAGCACTTAGTTCCATTCACCACGCTTTTAACGTCTCTCACACTGCATTCAAATTTTTTTAAAACTCGCTCTTTCATAATTTTTTCTATTAAGACAAGTATTTTTTCAATTCAATTAAAACTAACCATTTTCTCGCCTAAATCAGAGCCATACAATTAATGAACAAGCCGTTCATGTGGTACAGTGTCAAAAGCTAGTGAAAAGTCTAAAAGAATTACAGAGTTGTTTAAAATTCCCAAAAAAAAGTCCAAGTCATTAAAAAAAAGTTCGGACTTTAAAATTTTTTTAAAATTCCAATACTTGCTTCGCTTCAATAATAACCACCTGGGACGACAAAAATATAATTTATTTATCCTTGATTCTGACTGATAGGTTCCCGATGCTTTTTATTTGGCTGAGTTTAATTTAAAAAAATTTAAAAGATAAAAGATTTTGACTCGGACTTTAAAAAAAAAAGTCCGGACTTGGACTTGACTTGAGATTTGTTCCTTTTAAACAACTCTGTAGAATTTTATCACTTATTCTAGACCAAGTCACTCGTGATCATATCAGGTGTTTCAAGTAGACTAAAGCCACCTTCTTTCTTTTATAATGAATTCATACTGACTGCAATTATGAAATTATTGAAGTTATAAAAATTCCAGTAAAAATCTTATCTTTTTAAATCTTTGAATTTTGAAAGGAAACACAAAATTAGCTTTATTGGTTAGAAATTGATTTAATTAAAAAGTCAATTTGAGTTTGTGAAATTTGTTATAGAAAAGGATGGGACTCCTTCTTATTGATTGAAATAAACCAGTTTAATTGAAATTGCCTTTTCTTTATTCTTAGAAATATTACGAGATTTTCGATACAATAAAAAATTGCACAAATCTATAGAAATCATAGTCATCCAAAAACATAAAATGATAATGATTGCCACAATCTTCGATATTTCAGCAATTTTTTTTTTAATCTTTAATTCATTGGTTTCAAATTCGCATTTGGCTCCTTCATAAAGATAAAAACATTTGCATTTGACCTGCAAATTTTCAACAAAGCAATAGCCATGCTTTGAGCATGTTTCATTTTTACACAAATCAACTTCAAGCTCGCAATAAGTTCCAAAATAGTTTTTCTTGCATAAACATTTGAATGATTTCTTACTTTTTGAATCATTTCTTGCGACACAATCTCCTTTGTTCAGACATAAATTCTGTTTACACGGATATAAATCTATTTGGCATTCTCTACCTGTATAACTTTTGTTGCATAGACAAGAGTAGTTTTTGTCATCATGTGAAGCACACTTTCCTTTAAATGAACAGTTTGTCATACAATCAACCATGTCTTTTTTTAAAGATAACTCTCTCACCATTCTTTCCAAAGGAAAATAATAAAAATCTATTGTAAAAAATTTATAAGTTTGGCTTTTCGCTGTAGACATATATTTATTGCTAAAATATAATTCTGTTACTTTTTTATTTAATGCTGATTTGTGTCGTTTAATCTGAAAAGAATGGAACTGATGGCCATTGACTTGAAAATACCAAATAGTTAATTATGATTGTCGAATTTTCATTCTTATTTTTAAAGCTATTTTCTGTTGATGGTAGTAATTTTATTGAACTAACCGAAATATTTTTGATAGTTGTCTCCAGAAATTTTGTTAATTTTACTTTAGTTGTTAAAAAAGTTTTGTAGTTAGGCTTTGAAGTTTTTTTTTTTGAGGAATGAGAGTCTCTTTTTTTTCTAATTCGTTTCAAACTGATGCATGAATTATGTCCAATTTCTATCAGATTGGTTTTGAAAAAAAAAATGCATTGAAATTTTTTTTCCTTTACAATGAAAAAAATTATTTCACCAAAATTAACATTTTTAGCACACCAATAATTTTTATTCGAATTTAAACTTTCGGAATTGCATATTAGTTTTTCAAGAAAATATTTTTTTCTCTTGATTTCATTTAGCTGTTGGTCAAAGAGTTTAATTTTATTCACTTCTTGTATCATTATCATATATTTCTGTTTTAATTTAATCAAAAAAATTTCATTAATTTGATTCAAATTCACTTTTTTATAAAATATTCGATTGTTCTTAGAATATTTCTTATTCAATTTAAATTTATCAAAATCTATCCAAATATTTGAATTTGTAAAGTTATCAAGAAATTGATTGGAATACTCCATATATTTTTGAGCTCCAAATTTATTTGTTTGTTCAACTGATTTACGAATGCATTCTAAACATAAAACTTTCATTATGCCTTCCTTTGATTCCGTTATATAAACTAAAAAAAATCGAAGAAATTAAAAAATTATTCTTTTATTAATGCTTAATTTACCTTGAAAGTCAAAGCGCTTAATTAAACAAAAAATTAGAATAAAAACGAATGAAACCAGTCTCATCTTTTGCCTCTAAATTTTATAGAATTTTTTGATTATTTTTTTAGAAATGTTTTCCTTACCATTTAATTAAAAATAAAATATCAAATAGATATCTTGATCTTTTGAACTTTCTACTGAAATGAGATTTAAAAAATTGAACATATTTTTAGGTAAATTAGTCTCTCTAAGATATAATTATTGAACATCTAAAATTTTTATATTGTCAAAATGAATTTAATATAAGCGAAGTAAAAAAATGATTAAAAGGTATTTTAACTTTGATCTAAGAAAATAAAGAATTTAGCTCAAAAACAACTGTCTCCAAACTATAATCCTATTTCATTCTTTTTTAATTCAAACTCAAACTCATTTAATAGAATGCTTAATTTCCGAATAAATTTTTTTCGGTCTAACTCTTTCAGGAGTAGTTGTAGTTGTAGTTTTACTGCAACTTGGAGCTAGTCCAAGCAAAGCTCTAGCGACCAAAAGCAGTCGATTCATTGTGCTTCGTCATCCAAACTTCAATCTTAGCTTTAAAGCTAATGTTTAGACTAGCTGCACAATTTCTTCTCAAAACTTATTCAAAACACCAACAACTCTGTAAAATAATTACATCGCTAACTACAATTTCTTACTCTTTTTCGCACCAAGTTCTTGGAGTTTCTTCTAAAATTATGTCTAGTGTTTAAGTTGAAGTTTAAATCTTTTCTGAAATTCAGAAAAGGTTCACTAGTTTGAACATTTGGATTAGATAACCACGTATGCTTCTTGTTTTTAGACTTGGTAATTTCAGCCTAGATAGCCGTTGTAGATACTCCAAATATGTAAGCTCAGGTACTAACTGCGTCACCCTACATATCACTTTTTTTATCTCATTTATTTCTTTTTATAATAAGGGACAACATGAACTGATGGCATATTCTAAACTAGGTCTGACAAGTGAACAGTATAGTAGTCTTGCTATTTTTGTTGTAGGAAATTTGAAAGATCTGCGATTTTAATTCGCTTTTGAAAATTCACAAAAATTAAAAAACAATAGAATTATAATACCCATTATAATACCCTTAATGCTTTTAGGATTCACATTGTATGAGCAAAATGTATTTTTTCTGTTTTGAAACTTATAGAAAATTATAAGAAGCTTCTCTAAGAAAAAAACTTAACCTAAATTTTTAAAAGAGACTCTTTAATTTACCAAACCCGATCCCTAAACCCATCTTACTTCTATTTTGTTGAAAAAAAAGCTAACTATTAAATTACTCTAGCTTTCCAAATTATAGTTAATTTAATGGTACTCAGTTAAGAAAAACGAACTTGGAAATATAAAAGCTCCCCTTAAACAAGAAATCTTAAATTTTTTTTTCAAAAATAAGTAAAGATTTAAAAAATTTTGCTTAATTTGCTCCGTCTTAGATTGAAAAGATGCTAAGCTTTACAAAATATTTTAATTTCGAGATTATCTATATTTAAAAAAATTATTCCATAAATAAAAAAAATAATTCTTAAATATTATTTTCCAAACAAAAATAACAAAAATTGAAAATTTCTTTTATACGCTCTTGCTTATTTATTTTATCTGAAAAATATATATTTGTCACTTTTAATAAAATTTTAAAAAGCCGGTAATATTATACTAAATATAATTTTCTAATAACATTTGCATCTTGATATATTGAATTAAAAAAAATTTTTTTAATATTATTTAATTTATTTTTGAAATTTATTTAATTCTGATTTTTTTTTCAAAAAATTTCATCTTTCAAATATTTAACCAAAAACATTTTCTGTTGACATGTTTTTTTTCATTTGATACTTAAAAAAAGACTTGTCCAATTTTAAAAAAGTATGCTAACTTTTTTACTTCTAAGTTGGAAAAAAAGTATATATTTATTTAGTTTAGATTACAGCTGTAATTTTGTTTGAGTCGTTAATTAAAAAAATTGAGTAGTTTGTAGTTTCAATTTTAGATTGTATCAAAATAAAAGACAAAAATTTTTTTGGTAAACAAATTAATAAAAATAATTATTCGTTAACTTTTTTGTTTTTTTTTCTTAATTGTTCTTGAAGTTCTTTAGAATTTTCCCAGGGACGAGGACCTCTAATGTTATCCCAATGTTCAATGTCTAACTTGTTCATAACTTTTTCATATTCTTGTTTTAAAGAGTCGGCTGTAAGCATTTGATAATCTCCCTCATCTACGCCCAAATTTCTCAATTGTTCTTTATAAACAATAGGATCATTGCGCTTATATTGGTAATTGATCTTGCGAAATTGAGCTAGACCAACAAAACCACCAACAACCATCAAACAAAAAGGAATAAAATGCCTCAAAATTTTTGACTTTCCGTTCATACTATCTATTCTTGATACGATTGCAAAATAATTTTTTCAATAGATTTAAGCAAACTTAAATTTTTGATTTGATCTTTTTTTATTCCAATGCTAATCAGCAGAGACTTTTTATTTGAAAAATTTTGATTCAATTTTTCAGCAAGACTTCTGGTAAAAACTTCGAGCGAAGTTTCGAATTGACCAAATAATTGTCTTATTGTAAAAATTATCTCTTGTGATCCAGCAACTTTATCTGATTTAGCAAAGAACTTAAAATGAAAGTTTTTATTTTTTTATAAAGAAAAGTGAATAATTATACCACAGATCCAAATCTGTCGTTAGTGGAAATAGATATGAAGAGCTTATCTGAATAATCAATACAAATTAGATCAACTTTTTCTGAATTTATTGTGATTGTTTTCTAAATATAATACAATAAAAAGTGCATAATTGCGAATGGTTATTTATAAATACTTTAAATTTTAGGAGATTGCTGGAGTCAAAACTATACTTTTTGAGTTTTAAATCAATTTCGTCAACATCAGTCATTTGAGTAATCAATTTTTTTCTAAATGATTTTTTTATTGCATAAGTTTGAAATGTTGCATGTTAAAAATAAAATTATATACATTTACTTTGATCTTAATAGCAAAACATAATTAATTTATTCTCAGATTTGTTTAGATTTTTAGCAAATTCTGAATTTTAAAAGTTCAAATCTTTCTATAATAGATTATACTAAGTATTTTGCTAAACGCAAATTTTAATTTTAATCAAATCTAACAAGTCATACAGTATGTTGCAAAAGTTTAGAAATTGGTTATTTTATTTATCTTAAATTGTTTATTTGTTGTATTTTACGAAAAATTGAGTTCAAAAGAAAAAAAATAAAAGCATTAATTTGTAGAATTTTTTTTCTCTTCAATTTGATATATGACACTCGGAATAAAAATATAATTAACTTTTAAATATTTTTAATGAAAAAACTTCCTCTAAGTCGGTGCAAAAGTTTAGAAATTTCGGGTAATCCGAAAATGAATATATCTCTTCAACAAAAATAAAAATGTGTCTCTTCAACTAAAAAACGATATGAAGAGACTGGTACTGTGTATGATCGAAGCCGTTCTGGTAGACCTCGGAAGTTGACTTTTAGGGATGAAAATTACATTTTTAGAGAGATAAGAAAATACCCTACATCTAGCTATCAAAAACTGATTTTAATTCTAAGACTCAAGGAGTTAGAATAAGTAAGTCTACTGTAATGAGATTTCTCAAAAAAAAAAAGGTTTAAAAATGAAAAGTTTCATCCGAAGTTCTGTATACCAAGGTTACAAAAGAGTGGAGGGTCAGCTGGTATCTCGGGATGCATTTCCTACAAAGGCAGTGGTATAAGTAACATTTATACAGGACATATCCTGTATTTATCAACTTTTTGTCTACATCAACACCTTGGAAAACAACCTTTTACCGTCTGTTGAACTGCTATTTGAGCCAGACGACCCTTGGATTTTTCAGCAAGATGGCGCTACGGCACATACTGCCCACTCAGTAAGGGACTGGTTGAAAGAACAGAACATTGAGATTCTGCCATGGTGTGCCACCAGATCTCAACCCAATCGAGAACTTATGGTCATTCATGGATGCCAAAATTGTTAAAACAAAGGTAACCTCTATCGAGCATTTAAAAGAGGTTTTACCCAAAGAGTGGTTAAAGATTCCGACTGAGTACGTACAAAAGTTGATTGAATCTATGCCAAAAAGAGTTTTGGCTTGTTATAAGGCCAAAGGCGGTCATTTTAAATATTAAATTGTAAAAATTTCTAAACTTTTTTTTAACTGTTTTTTTTTTAATTTGTTATATCCATTTTTCTTTTGTATTTTATTTTGGGATTTTTTTTTTCACTTAATTTTTTTTTTTATATTATGATCTTATCAAAGAACCAACCCCTAAACTTGAAACTATTCGGCAAACAAATACCTTACAATTATTCCCCAGTCTTTCTTGGTATAAAGTTTGACCAAAGTCTTTGCTTTAACTCTCAAGTTGATTTCATTCGTTCCAGATGCCTAGACAGGGTAAACATTGTTAAGATTTTGTCCCACAAATCTTGGAAGCTAAGCAAAAAAACAACTGGAATCTACACAGCACTTGTTGGGTCAATCTTAGACTATAGCTTTTTCGCGCTATCATGTATATCCCAAACCAACCTACAGAGGTAACAAGTTCTACAGAATACAGCGTTCAAATCAATTTATCTTTTACCATACGACACCACCTCGCCTCGACCCAATTTTTTAGTTTTATCGAGTCACAAAAAATTGAAAAGATTGATGCTCGACAAACGAACCTTTTTAAAAGATATATAAAAAGCAGCCTAGTCTTCAAAAACAATTTGATTATATCTCTTATTTAGGACTATATTGATGTTTTCATTGAAAGCTCAAGAAGCTCCGAATCCAAAACCCTTCTTTGTCAAGTTTCAAATGAACTTCTCCTATGGACTTTTAATATACTGTAATTCGTTAAATACTCATTTCTATTCTATTATTTCTAATATTTATGTATAAAAAATGAAAAAAAAAAACATTAAAAAACTAACCACTCCTAATTTGAACACTTTTTATTAAATTTTAATTTAATGGCGAAAGGAGTTTTATTACTCGAAGTCATTTTAAATAATTAAAATGGCATTTTAAAATGTTAACTGGTGCTGAAAAACTCGCTCTTGAAAAAAGTGAAAATTTTTTTAAAAATAATCCAAATATTTCAAAAGCCGAATATTTTCTAGATTTTAAAAATGTCTAGAAAATATTCGTCTCGAAGGAAAGAAATAAAATATTTCCAAAAAAAAAATTTCTTATGTGGCAATTTTGAGCGCGGAATTTCAAAGCCTTTTTTTCGTTTATATAATCAACTGCTATAAACTCAAAAGTTTATATCAAAGAATACCTTGATAAACGACCTCTACCATTCATCGAAAAGTTTCACAGTGACTAAAATTGTTTGTTTTAGCCTATTTTAGCAAGTTCTTATAGATTTCTTGGATGGAAGAAATGGTTAATTATGTACCAAAAGACATTTATCCTCCAAATGATTCCCATATAAGACCAATAGAGGACTTTGGGGACATCTTGGCACAGAATGTCTATGAAGGAGGTTGGCAAACAACAACAGAACAACAATTGATTCGACGTATTTAATCATGATAAAAAATTTATTAAACACTGATGATTGATGCTGGGTATTAAAACATAATTGAGATCTATTGCTGACAACGGTGTGTTGTCTCTATACAAAATATAATTTTTTACAGATAATAAGATAAGGATTAATTTAAATAATTTTTTCGATTTGTACATAAGGGTTTGGATTTTGGGTAACCAAGTATGCACCACCCGTTAATAATTTTTCTTTATGATTATATTCGACTTAGTTTCATGTCTTAAAACGAAAAAATATTTTATCTAAATAGTTATCTATTATATATTTTTTAAGATAATATAATTTCATTCAAATATTGCCTCAATTTTCAAGACAAACGATAAATTAAATTTAAAAAAAAAAATTTGAAATAGATTTAAAAATGATATACTTAGTCTGAAATAAAATATTATTTGAATCGGATGTTTATCTCTATTGAAAAAAAGCAATTCAAAAAGTAGTTAAACTAAATCTAAAATTAGAAGTTTGTTTGAATTTTATTAAAAGACAATTTAGGGATACTTAGCTCGAAGATAAATAAAAGTGTACAACTAGCTAAGCCGTATTTAAATATAAAATTTTATAAAATCATGTGTCTATAAATAAAACAAGTCTACTCATAATACTCGACTTGTCTTGTAAAGTTAAATCAAACTTGTATATATTTAGGTCAAATAAAACTATAAGAATCTTTTTGTTAATGCTCATAATATTTTAAATTACATTTTGGCATCAAATGCTTGCATTTTTTTTCTATATGATTATAGTGGCAATTGAACGTCTTATTTTATAAGCTGCAAAATCTAATGCAAAATGCAAATCTAAGTAAAATAAATAACTAAATTAAAATTATTCATTTTATTTTTATTTTATGCTTTTTTCTCATTTTTATATGCTTTAAGACACGTTTTAAATGATACACCAAATATATACCAAGTAACTTGCTTTCAAAAATAAAACTTAAATTCTTTCGTTTTATTTCGAAATTATTTCCAATATCTTATTGCAGACGGTTGAACCATAATTTCAGGAGAAATTTTATTTAGATGAATATAAATTAGCTCTCAATAGTGTAGAATATATTCGTAAAAAATAAAATTTACGAAAGATGACACAATTCTTAGAGATCATACATTTGCTGTCGAACCCAACTGCCATTTTGCCAAGCAGTGACCAACAAAAAGTATATGCAAAGAAGACTTAGGAAATAAAGAATTTTTAAATCATTGTATTTTAGCTGATTCACGAATTTGAGCGTCTAAAAGGTTCTGAAACAGGATGGAAAGAGTGTGTTGAGTTTCTTGTATCCGATGAAACATTGTAAGTAACGATTTTTTTGTTGTATAATAAATTGATACTTAAAATTTTGGATAATTTATTCATGATTTATTTTTTTAAATGCTTGATTTTTATCTAATTTAAAAACTTAAAAATCTATTACATAATCACATATTATGAATTTTAACATAAAAATAAAATTTTCTATCAAAAAAAAAAAATCTTCTGAAAGATTAAATTTTTAAATTGAACTTTTTATTTAATGAAAAATAAATTTTGGAATATATTTTGAAACAAAAATTTGAATTGATAAATACATACAAAAATATTTATTAAAAAATTTTTTAAAGGAATGATCAAACTAAATTTTTTTGCATGCAAGTAATTGAGAACTATTTAAAAACACGATATAAAACTAGTGCTGTGACTCAGACCGATCAGGACCTGGTGAAAAAATTTATGTCTTATTGGCTGCATAGCCAGCTGAACAGGAAAGCAAATGAGAAAAATTTTTTAAACAAAAAAGCCGCGCAACTTTTTGCCTTGGTGTCTTTAATCGATTTTCCGAATAGATGGCAAAATTTTTTCAACGATCTAATGGTAACATGTCAGTGGAGCATTGGAAATGCGGATTTTTATTTAAAATGTCTAATGGCCATTCACTCGGAGATAGTTGACCGCGAAATACCACACACACCAGAAGAGCTTAATTTAATTACTTTTTACAAAGATTCTATCCGCAAATATTGTGTCAATGAGCTTGTTGAGTCCTGGTATCTTTTGCTTAAAGAGCATTCGACTAAAAATCCGGAGATAACATGCCAAACTTTGGAAGTCATCGGCGCCTACATTTCATGGATAGAAATAAATTTAATTGTTAACTCTCGTTTTCTGGAATTTTTCACATATGCCCTAAATAATTCGGATTTACGTGAAACAGCTTGTAGTTGCCTTGAAGAAATAATTGAAAAAGGCATGGACATTGCTGCTAAGCTAAAACTGATTGAATACTTATGGACAAATGTGATACATCAAAATGCCCAAATGCTTGAACACCAAATTTCACTACAAAATAATGATGAAGACAACTGTGATTATTTGCTTCAGTTTGGCAAATTATTGAATACAATTTGCTCAAATTTGTTTGTCGGTTGGCAAAAAACGTACAAAAAAGAACCTGAATTGAGTTTAGAATTTTTTCAAAGTATCGAAAATAAAGTTCCCTTCGCTCTTAAGCTTTTAAATCACTCGGATGATGATATTTCTGAGTGTGTTTCTGAATTTTGCATGAATTACATAAGTATTTTAAAAGTAAATAAAATTCAAACAAGAGAACAGCAATCAAACATAGAGGTAATAACTAAAAGACATTATTTTTTCTTCTTAACATTTTATTTTAAGAATATGCTAAGAATTGTTATTAACAAAACTAGATACGATACCTCTTTTAATTTTGACAATGAAGTAAGAATTTTTTTAAATAAATTTTAATATTTTTTGTTGAGAAAAAAAAGGCAAAATTTTGATTTGATTATTGACTAAATAGCACTTTTTTTTAAACTTTTAATATAATTAAAGATAAAAATAGGCATTTAATAGGAAAATTTACAATATTATTTAGTATTTTTTCTTTTTTTCAATACTATTTTCTAAATGAACAATAGCGAAAAGAGTTTTATCAATCAAATTCTATTTAAAAATAAAATTATCTTTTGAAAAAATGTAGAATAAATTTTTTAGTCTAATCAAATAAACCTTTTATAGAATAAGATTTAATTTAATTTAATTTAATTTTTTTATTTAAATAGTCAAATTATGATAGGTAAAAAAAATTTTAATTTTTAATCGACTTTAATATAACTAGGACTAAAATTTAAATTACCGTATTCCCTCTTTCGATTATGCTGCACTACACGCTAAGACATGCATATTAAAATATCAAATTGAGAATTTTTTAACATGGGTTAGATGTACTTTGGTGTATGGTCCAAAAAGCTGGTAGCTTAGCTTATGGTGCAGTATAATCGAACGAGGGAATACGGTATAACCAAAAAAGTAAAAAAATAAAAATTTATTTTTATTTATAAAATATCAATTCAGGTTAAAATGTGAGAAATCATGCTTTTTATTAAAAAAGAAATAATTTATTGGAGCTATTGAAACAAGATTTAGTGTAAAAAAAAGAATTTTTTTAAAATAAAATAAATTAGAGGCATTTTTTTTATTTTATTGTTTTTAACAACTCTATTTTGTTTACATTTACAATTTTTTTCACATTTTCTAGTGCAATTACAATTAAGGAATTTTGACCAACAGTAACGAAATGTAGAATAATTATTTCATGTTTGATTTGCAGATTCACGCTTAAGATGCTATTGCATACATATTTGAAGCATGTTTCTAGACAGCAACACTTTAATTATAAAATTAGCTTTAAAAAAATATTCAACTAATGAAATAAAAAAATTTTTTGATTAAATTCCACTTTTTCTATATCTAGACTAAAAAGTTTTTTTAACTTATTAAATGTAACATAAATAGAACAATAAAATAAAATTTAGTTCGAAAATTCAATTAGTTTGGAAGATTAAAATTAATGAATACTTAATGAAATAAGAACAATTGACGAGAATTTGATTTTTTTATATTTTTAAAACTAACCCCAAATTTTAAACGAGTGATGAATTATTTAAAATTGAGAAAAAAATTTTAAAAATATTTATTTTTAATTTAATTTAAGGGAGAAGATGAGGCCATGTTTTTAGAATTCCGCAAAAATATCAAACTAGTTTTCGATAGCATTAGTCAATTGGACAACGATTTTGTTTTAACAACAGTGAAAAATTTGGTATTAGATTGTGCTAATAGTTGGCGAATGAAAACATATATTGACATTGAAAACATACTTTATTTATTGTACAATCTAAGCGAGGCGATTCCTTGCTCGCAAGGGAACCATTTTAACCCGCGTAGCAACAAAAGCGATCTCTTGTGTGAAATGCTTCAAGCTGCAATTACCTCAAATTTAGTAGAAAATCCGCATCGAATTGTCAAGCTTCAATATTTTGAAATATTGACCCGTTATCACCGATTTTTTAACCTCTATCCTCAACTGATCGAAACAGCCATCGATCACTTTATCGGTGTTCATGGCCTGCACAGTACAGACCCAAAGCTAAGAAGCCGGGTGTCCTATTTGTTCTCGCGCTTTACCAAAGACTTGCGCAATTATTTGGGAAATTTTGTCGAAAAAATTTTGAATTCTATTCAGGACTTGATTGTCATTTGGTCTCCATTACAATGTCCGCCTAATACGCCAACTTCAGTTCTGGAACAAGAACAAAAATTAAGATCTTCAGATGAACAATTATTTTTATACGAAACAGTAAGCTTGTTAATTGTTACTTCACAGCTAGAACCAAAAATAAAAGCTCAATTAATGAAAAATTTATTATCACCCATAATTAGCTCATTTATGCTTCTTATTAACAAATACATAGAGACCAATGATGAAAAATTGAAGTTGATATTTGCAAACAGTCTTAATATGGCCATGTCTATAGCCACTAGAGTATCAAAAGGCTTTTCGAATGCAATTAAAGTAAAAGACTGTGATTGTACGGACATTTTTTTGGAAATATTGAGAATTTTTATACAAGCCATTAACATTAACACACACAAAAATCTAATACACGCCGGTGTAAGACAATTTTTGCATAGAATGATAATCTGTATAGAAAGTGAAGTGTTTGAGTATGTTCCATTAAGTATTGAGCACTTTTTAAAACAGACAAATGAACCAAAAGATCTACACGATTTAATACCATTATTGAACCAGGTGATGATCAAATACAAACAGCAAATTGTTCCGTTTATGCAGAGTATATTTATGCAGTTGACAAACGCGGTGCTTAACTTTGTAAATTCGTTGCCATCAAATATTGCTACACAAATATTAAGAATTTCTACAAATCAAATACAACAGTACAATCTACAGCAGCCTTTGAATATTCAATTAATTTTGCCACATGTTCAGACTTATTTGGTTCAAGATGAAAATAGTGAAATAACGCCGGATACCCAGCTCGTATTAGACATCCAATTTATGTACAAATCTTATTTTCAATTTTTGCTTAACATTGTTAATAATGATCTAATGGACATAATAGCCATACAGGAAACAAACGATATATACAAAATATATTTCACTTTATTGCAGGGTGCTCAGTTGGGTCAACCAGATACGTCCAAGTCTTGCTTCCAATGCATTCGCAAATTTATAAATTTTTTTGGTGAGTTATTATTTTAATTTACAAATTTTATCTTTTTTTATAACAACAATCTATTTAAAAGGCTTCTGTTTCTCTTAAAATTTATCTATCTAAAGTTAAGATTATAGCCCGTATAGCCGAGAGGTTTGCGTGTTAGTCATTCAAGCAGAGGGTCGAAGGTTCGATCCCCGCAAGGGGAGA
>VANL01000446.1:0-34086 GCA_006352455.1 Brachionus sp. 'Tiscar' | reverse complement strand
TACATGTTATGTATCAAATGATACATTTTGTAGAACCAGTTTTAGACCAAAGCAAAAAAAGTTATTACAATTTAAAAGTTTTGTTCTTGTTTTTTTGTTTCAAAATTCACAAAGCCCAATTATTGATATGTTCTGATGATACTTGCTTTAATTGCTCCAGACTTTCTGTTTTTATTACTATTAAGATTTGATAGCCATTTTACTTTTGTAACTAAATAGCACTATTCACTTCTAAATATATTTAATTACCAAATAAAGAACTCGATTATGTCAATTAAATATATCAATTAAAATCTTTTAAATGACTTTTAAAATTTTAATATAACTAATTTTGTAAATTCCAAACAAATTAAAAAAATACAAACAAATTTATTCAACCAAAAATAAATTTAATAAATCCGAGAAAACATAATTAAAATAAGCAAAAAATATGTTTTCAGAAAAAAAAAGATAAACTGAAATTTTTTTGTTAACATCTACCAAAAAATTTAATTAATTAATAAAAAAAGTATTTATATAATTTATATTGTAAGATAATTTTTTAAAAATCTTTTAAAATATGCTTTAAGAAAATCTATAGACATAAATGCTAGTTTAAACTTTAATATTTACATTTTTTTTTTACTTATATATTATTATTTAAAAATATAAAGTCTTTTTATTAGCATTTTCAATTTTTCTAACTCAAGAGTAAAAGCTTTTTACAGCTCTCTCAATCTCATTAGAAGGAAATTTTTCTATTTCTTTCTTGACTTTCATTCTAGTCACAATTACGTTCCATAAATAAAAATCACATGGGTTTTTTTTTATATTATCTTTATTAATTGTGAGAATTAAAAGTATTTACATTCAATTTCAATAACTGAAAAAAAAATTTTTAATAATAATAATGAGTAAAATAAAACCGATTTTTAACAAAGAAAAATTTTGGTTTTAACTGGTCAACGTCTGTCTTTTGAACGTGATTTACTTCTTCTTCTGTATGATTTGTCACGACTTTTAGATCTAGATCTACTTCGGCGACGTCGTGAATCTTTTTTTTTCTCTTTTTTCTTCAAATCTTCTTCAGGCAAATCTCTTTTTTCGCTAATTGAAGGTGCTGAAGTTTTCCTTAAAAACTCTTCTACATCTTGATCGTACTAGAATAGAAAAAATTAAAAGTTAAATTTAAATTTTTCTCTCATTACTTTTGATGAATTAGCCGTTTGTCTAAATTTACTTTGATTATAAGCAGAATATTGCTGATTCATCACTATTTGCTGATTCATTCCGTATCCATACGTAGCATTTGAATAATACTGGTCATATGCTCCATAGGGACTTGTCTGCATTGAGTACATTTGCTGTTGTTTTAGAGTGGCTGCCAAATATTCTTCATAAGTCTTTAAAAATAAATTTTCAAATTTTCTTAATGGCTAATTTAATTAACTAATTAGTATTTACACTATTGAGCACAATTTCTTTTGGCAAATCGGCAAACTTTGATCGATCTTTGTCTTTTCTCTGTGATGCTGTATGAAAAAATTAAAATTAAAAAAAAATCCTTAAAAAAATAAACTTAGATTACATGGACTCGGACTTCTTGTTCTTTTATATGGCAAATTTTCATTTTGGTATCCTTGCATAAATCCTTGTCCTGAATGTGAATAATAGTTTGATAATAAATGCGGTGGAGCGATTCCTGGCTGCTGAAAGTAAGATCTATTCTGATAGATTGTTCTATTATCGTACTTTCGTCTACAAAAAAATAATTTATTAACTCTAATTGTTTATTTGATAATGGGTAGTTACCGGTAAGGCACATGGTCTTTTTTGTATCCGTCATGAGAAACAATTTGTACTTTGGACTCAGAGTGTTCTCTATCACGCTCACTGGAGCTTCGCTTAGATGATTTTGAACCACAGCTGTCTCTGCTCGAGCTTCGCGATCTGGCTTTTTCTTTCTTGTTTTCATCTTCTAAAAGCTGTTCATGCCTTCTTTTTGACTTTTTAATAATAGAGCTTAAGTTTTTATTTATTTCCTCGGCTGTTGACTCTGACTCGTTTGGCATTGAAAGCTCGAACAATCGGCAAAGCGATTCGCCGCAATGAGGCTCTATCTCCTTAAAGACAAAAGTAAAAAATGACCAAGACGAATACTCAAGCACAACTAACTAACCTGACCATCTCGGCCTATTTTTACTTGACGGTTATCATTCCAACTGTTTAATAAGTGTTGTGTTTTTGTAAAAAATAAATCGTTTCTATTTTAAAAATAATGTGAATAATTTATTGTCTAGTTTTATTTTTTTTAAATTTGATTAGAAATTTTATTCATTAATTAATAATAATAATAATAAAAAAAAAATAAAATAAAATCTTAAAATAATTAAGAATTAGGTCTAATAAAAATTCGTTGAAGAATATTTTATTTTTTATTTTTTACATCTGATATATGAGATATGGTTAAAAACAATTTTCTTCACGCAAAAAAGACTACAATTTTTATCACATCTTAGATGGATTAAACTTGTTAAATTAAAAAAATCATGTTAAGCCAATTATTTACAAATAAAAATAAATAAATAATTTTTTTTTTGTTTGTTTTAAATAAAAGTTTTTGAGTTAAAAAAATTAACTAATTAATTAATTAATACTTAGTGATCCAATCTATTTTAAATACGCCCATTAGAGAACGAGGATTCAATGTTGGAGGAAGCATCCAATTGACCTGTAAATCTGGATCGAGGCGGCATTCACTAGACAAGCGAGCATAGCCTTGAAAACGTCCGCTTTCAGCTACCGAAAATATCAGAATCACGTTAGCACATTCCTTTTAATTGAATTTTTCAACTAGTAATTTAAGATTTTCTCTATTTAAATCATTTATTACTTTGTAAGCTTTGTTCAATTTAATTTCGTTTGCTCTTGGAGTTGACCAAACATTCTAAAAAAACAATAATTTTAATTTTTTTAAAAATTTAGATAAAATATTAAAATTATAATTTAGTGTATATTTATTAATAAAATTTTCAAATTTAGGACCTAGGCTGACCGATCAATAATACCATATTTTAGTACTTGAGTATAATCCTTTAAAAAACAACAGAGATGAGTCAAAATTAGTCTTGACTTTCTTTAAAAAAAGAGGATAACAGGTGAACACTTATCAGTAAGAAAAAAAGAACTAATGTTTTAAAAAATTATTGTCTAGTAAAATAATAGAATCAATAGAATAAATTTCAAACCAGCTAGATATTATTAATAATAACTTGTATGTATAAATTATTCTTTTAATTGAAACTAAATTAACTAAATAAACTATATTTCATTTTTATTACTATTTGTATCATCATTTTTATCTTTCATTTTCTTTTTTACTTTTTAATTTTTAATACATCGTCAAAATTGGCGCTAAATGAAATTAAATAAATAAATAATTAATAATGAGACTTTATAAAATAATCAGACAAAATGAAAATTAAACTCAAACTTTTTACACTTTTTTTTTTCAAATTATTAAAAAAAAAAAAGTTTTAAATAAATAAAAAGAATTCATAACTTTAAAGAATTAAAAAATATTAATATCGAAAACAGTGATCGTAGTTTTTTAGAGCAAAAAAATTCAACAAATATTTTAATTTAAGACAAATATTGAAAAAATTATTTTTTACATAAATTCTTTGAGATAAAAATTGAAAATTGATAAAATTAGATTTTGTAAGAAAACAACTAAAAAATCATTTAATTTGAATAAATTTTCTAACAACTTACTTTAGACTGTGCAAGCTGTACATTTTCGTAATTGTTACTCTTGATCAAAAAATATCGAGTATTTTTAAACAAGTATTTCATTTCATTTAACAAGTTTTCGTCAATATCTTGTGAATTTTTCTTGCTTTTAATCTCATCAATTTCACCTGATTCAAGTATTTCGCCATTGTCTTCTGTTTTAAACAAGTTTTCCTCAATTGCATTCGCATTGTACTCATCTGTACTAAGCTTTTCACTTTCGCTAATATTCGCAATCTCATCATTGTTAGATTCAAGTTTGCTTAGTTTGTCTTTTTCGGTCGATTCGTTCTGGTTATTAAAATCATCCTCAGGAGTCAAAACCAGTACGTCTTCGGCACTCATTTTAAATTTAAAATTTTAAACTAAAATAAAATATTAAAAAAAAACAATTTTTTTTTTAATTTTTAATTTAGAGCTTTATTATTATGAGATATTCTATTTTGGTTGCTTTATGAAAATGAAATTCTAAATATTGCTCTACTGTACATTTAGTGTTAATTTAGATATACACTTTGGGAATATTTTATTATTTTGTTAGCATAATTTGAAGTATTGTTTATGATTTTGAAATTTTGAAAAATAGTTGCATTAATAGAACAACAAAATGTCTATTTTAAAAAGCATAAAATTAATATTAAAAAATTAAAATAATTTAAAATGGAGCCGCAATTTTCTATTCCTGTTTTGGATAAACAAAATTCACTTTTAAGAAGCAAACTTCAATGTTTTTTAGTTCAAAAATTAAAAGCCAGCAAAAATTCACCGGATAATCTGACTCAGTTGATTGACTTTTTGCTTTCCCTTTTCGATACAAATGAGTTAATTCCAGATTTCAATGATTTCTCAGCTCAGTTGGTCTGCAACGAATTTAGAAAAAATTTTTATAACAAAATTTTGTGTGAAATTTTCAATATAGTCCATTTGTTGAAGCTTTCTTCTAGTCATCGGATAGCCTCCCAATTAAGCAATTTGATATGTTTCACCAATTTTAATGAATCTTTTAGCACTCTTTATGATTGTTGTGTGTTCAAGCAAAGCGAAATTTTTTTCTTCTTGATCAAAAATTTCATATCACGTCACTTGCTAAGAAAGCTTATTGCCGAACGGATTGAAACTAATTCTTTAAATTCAAATTCTAGTCTGATCGAAGATACATGTATGTTGAAAATTTGTAATTTACCAGACAAATTTATTGCTATCCTCGAACCTAAGACTGCTATTAAAAACAAAAAGATTTATACAAATTTTTTCATGCCTAATAACTATTTTAAAATACTAATTGCTGATTTATATGTATATCTTAAACAAAATTATTTAAATTTAAACCAAAATGGCATAAGGCTGATCAGCACTTTATATGGAAAAATATCTTTTATTGGCCTGGGTCAAATTTTGTTTGATAATCTTACAAAAAATTTATTAATACTCAACTACAAAGAAAATAAATGGAAATCAATCTGTAAAAGATTATTCGAAAATATACCATATAAATATTTAGAATCCTGCCTTCTAACTCTGATTAGAAAGTGCAGCTGGTAGTTGAATTTTTTTTTAATCATTTGAATAAAAATTTAAATGCTAATCTAAAATTATTTCAAGCTATGAAGATGTTCTGGTAATGCTTCAAGATCTTGGCACTGAAAATTCAAATTTTAAACATTTGATGTGTGACAAATTTTTATTGTATAAATCAATCAATGAAGTAAAAAAAAAAGAAATTTTTTTTAATTTTTATTTTTAAAAATAATTTTAAATATGAAGGAAAAATTTGTGCTAAATCTAATAGGTTATATAAGACATGTACAAGAATCAAGATTTGTTTACCGCGAAATTTTCAGCAAATTGCTTACAACATGGTCATGCTATACCTCTTTAACAAACACATCTTACGAACAGCATTTATTTTTGACAAAGTGTTTACTCATTTGCTACTCTTATCTAGACGAAAGTGATAAAAAAAATTTTACTCAAGGTAAAAAAAAATGGTCATAAAATATTTATTTATTTTTTAATCTAGAATTGTTGAATCCATTGCTTAGTGGAGTTGAAAAACATTTACATTCGGCATTTGAAAATATAAGATTTTTGGGTATGATAATTGGTGAAGTTCTAATGAATGGACTATTTGTCGACTTAGACTGTAACGAAATTAAAAAACTTAAATTTGAGGTAGTAAAATTTAAAATTAAATTAAATTTTAATCAAAAATTTTAAAAGTATGAACAAACTGATGAAACAAGAGCTCTTATTTCTCTAAGTTTAAAACATGATCAAGAATCCATTTATAAAAATAGTTCGATTTCAGATTCAGAATCTAATCTGGACTCGATTGAAGTACAAATTTTGAATAATAATGAATATAAAGAAAAAATAATATTCGAGAATAAAAAACTTGATATCAATATAAGACAAAGTGAAGCAATTGATAGTGATGATGAGGATAAATTGCAAGCATATGACTTGTCTAATGATACTGTCAAGCAAAATGTTAAAAAGCCTTTATTTTTACGTGATTGCTTAAATTGTAGTTTTATAATTTTATTTTATTTTTTTTAGTAAATTAATAAAAAATTTTTAGCACTCATTTATTCGGATGAACCAGCTGAAATAGATGAAGCTTTAAAAACAGTCAAAAATTTGTGTGACATTTATCATTCGGAACTAGAGGAAATCTGTGTTGAACTATTAAGAGTTTTATTGTGCAAATCAAACAAATACTCTTCTAAAGAATTTGATAGTTATCGAATGGATGCTATGATAAGTGTTACATGTCATTATCCAAAATTATGTGCTCAGTATTTGACAAGCCAGTTTTATGAAGCTGGTTACTCTCTATCACAAAGAGGCGATATATTAAATATTCTTGTGATGTCAGCACAGCAGCTAAGTGATCCCAATATCGAAAAAATAGTTGATAAACGAGCTGTGGTTAAAAGCTATATTAATTTCAATTTGGTTACTGAAGAACACTTTAGAAATTTGGTCAAAAAACGATCTTCAACCTCAAATGAAACAAGAAAAGTGATTGAAAAAAACTTTGACCGAGGTTAATTTTATCTTTTTTTTTTTTTAAGAGAAAAATTGTCAAAAGCAAAGAAAACAAATTTTCAGATTTTGTTGGCTATTTCTTTTTTCCTCTACTAAATCAATATGACAAGTAGATTTTAAGGATTTTATTATATTTTATTCATTTAATTTTTTTTAGAGAAAGAATTCATTTCTCAATTATGGAAAAGGATTATTTACTACTTGGAAAAATGATATTCACTTTAGGCATGATTTTATACTTTTCCGAAAATTCGACAGTAATTAAACAGAATTTTTTGAATTTATTGAAAAATTTTATTTTCTAATAGGTTCATGAAAATATGATCAAGGCTTTAGGAGATTTTTTGTGGAATGTTAAGAACCATAAAGAAGAGTAAAAATTGAAATATTTTTTGAAATTTAATTTTAGTCTATTTTCTATCAAGATTTATTAGAAAGTCAATTATTTTTGCTTATACCATTATTGTTATGACTGCGTCGGACAATGTTCTTTTTGGATATTTAATTAACTATTTGACTGAGTTAAAGTTCTGGCTTCAAGCTATAATAATCGAAGAACCAAACAACGAAAGAAAAGTAGAAGCCAATAATTGCTTAAATCTTTTATCAAATAGAGTAAAAAATAATCTTCAATTTTTAACTAGTGGTTTTTAAATAAATATTTACTTTAACTCAAACAACAATTTTCTCAATTTGAGTTTTTTTTTCGTTTATTCTTCGCTAAAATATTATTTTTAATGAAAAAAATTTTTTTTTCAAAATTCCGATTTATTATATAAAAAATAAAAAAATTATTAGTGAAACAAAGGTTTATTTTTTATTTGCCAATATCAAAACTTAATTGAATTTAATTAGAAGAAAAGAAAAGTAAATGGCTTTGTAAAATTCAGATAAAATTAAACAAAATTTTTTCCTTTTTTGATAAAATAAACTAACTTAGAAAAGTTCCGAATTTTTTTTAACCTAGTATAAAATTTTTATATTCTTTTTTTTGTAGGTAAATAAAATCAATAATCAATTTAACTTTTATTGATGTGTTTTTTTTTGTCTTTTTTACCAGAAAACACATTCTTCCTACAACCTAAAATTTAGCATTCACAACCTATAAAAATTTCCTAATTGAAGCATCTTAACTTCTTTTAAATAATAAATTTTAATTTTTTAAATGACAACCTATTAGTCATTACATACAAAAAAATTTAAATAAAATTTATCTATCATTTATTTTTTTTTGGTCTTCCACGTCTTTTTTTTTGTTTCTCTACTTTTTAGGCTGTAGGAACACCTGACCTTTTTTTTAAATAATTTTTTTTTTTAAATTATTTTTGGCAAAAAAAACTGAAGCAAAAAATGTTGCACTAAATTCAAGTCTTATTTTAAAATAAAGTTCACGAAATTCAAAACTTAAGTGCTATCTGAATTCTTTATTTTTGACTCAAAATTCTCCTCCGAGGGATCAATTATGAGCCCTTTTTTTTTTTTTTCTAAATCTAGACAACATTCTGAACAAAACCATTGTCTTACTTTTTTACTTTATTGCTTTATTTTTCTTAAAAAATATCTTCAAATCATGTGACTCAGAACCCAAATACTTTCCTCTTGCTTCGATTAAAAGCTCCAACATTCTTGGAAATGTCTGATTTGCTCTTGCTCAAATACGCTGTTTTAAATAACACCAAAGACCTTCTATAGGATTGTGCTCACAATGAAATTAAGGCAAAAAAACAAAACAATGTCCATATTTTTTGGCTAATACCTCAAGATTGCTTTCAGTGTGAAAATCTGGATGCTTAGATAAAATATGTTTACAATAATGGTGCGACATACGGTCAAGTCCTAAAAGGATATTTTTCCGAAAAATCGAAAAAAACATTAGTTGAGCACCCAAAAATATCAAATTCTTTAGTTTAATCTAAAAATTCTAATAAAAAATTCAAATTTGACAAATTTGTTAAAAATCACGTGATTTGAAGAGATTTTTTAAGAAAAATAAAGCAATAGAGTAAAAATGTAAAACCATGGATTTGTTCAGAATTTTGTCTAGATTTGAAAAAAAAAAAAAGAAAAAAAGTGGGCTCATAATCGATCCCTCGGAGGAGAAACGATTTAAACCAGAAAAAACACATTTTTTTCCTTTTTTTAGCGAACAAAAATCGCCACACCCTTTTTTTTTCTAAATTACATTAGTATGTAGAGAATTTTATGCTTTTTCAGAATATATATACTTTTTTAGTATATTTAAGTTTTATCTTTGACATTTTGAGTCTTAAAGAACAGCAACTTTTTAAAGGGTTCGCTATTTTTGGAACCCTGGGTGTAAAATATTTTTTTCTAAATATCAAATAAATAAATTTTTGAATGATACCTTGACAGAAAATAATTTTTATTTTAAAATTAATTTTTTTCATGTTGTTTCGCAATCAAAGCAATAAGACAAAGCTAAGTCACCAACAGAAAAAAATTATTTGCATACACTATTTAAATACATACGATTAAAAAAAGAAAAAAATTGAAATAAATATTTTAGAATTTTGTGAATAATAATCAAAAATTAGTTGTAAATTAAGATGTCTCTTTATGACGACGTAATTCTGCCAGAATTTGCCATTAAAATTCCTCCAACAGTTGTCACTCAATCAAATAGCAAAAACACTGAACAAAATCAACCTAGCACCAAAACCAAACATGAAAATGAGATTGGTAAAACTTATTTTTAAGTTTATTTTAATTAAAAAAAAACTTTCGTTGATTATCATTATCAATACAATTATTAAAAACAATATTAATAATGTTAAACATATATAAACAGCTAGTTGGAATAATAACAGTTTAAAGTTATTACAAAATCAGGTTGAAGCTGCCAAAAAAAGGCAACAAACCTTCAATTCAGCATCTTACATCAAAGTAAACATTTAAAATGAAAAAAAAAATTTTTGTTGTTAAATAAAATTTATAACAAAAAAGGCCAATTTAAAACCGACTTTGAATGCTTCTCCAGTTCTGGGTGTTGACAAGCGCAAGCCCCTTAATCAAATTAAAAAAGAAAGCGATAATGTTAACAAACAAGTTCAGAGCAATGGAAGTGAATTAAGATTTAATTTAATCACTGGAAAAGTAAATACAACCTTTTAAATTAAAATTAAAAACAAAATTTCTTATTTTTCAGATTGAGAAAGAAGACAGTTTAATCGCTTCAGCGATGGAAGAAGAATATGATCCAATGAGACCTAACGAATACGAAAAAGTGATCATAGAGCTTAAAAAAATTAAGAATAATAAAAGACATAGCAGTAGTAGCAGTAGAAGTCGGAGTAGGAGTCGTAGGCGACGGCGATCTCGGTCTAGTTCAAGATCTCGGTCAAGCTCGCGAGGACGCAAAAGACGAAGCAGACGGTCTAGTGAAGAAGATGGCAAAAAATTTGACTCAAAAATACCAGAAGAACCAGCAAAAAAATACAATAGTTTTGCACCACCACCATCTCTTATTGAAAGTGACGCGAAATCTTTGGTAGAAAATCCTGACGAAGTAAAGCCAACTGCGACAACTGCCAAATTAAATGTTGGCTTGTTCAAGGCTGAGAAAATGATGGCCAAAATGGGCTATAAAGAAGGAGAAGGCTTGGGCAAAAATAACCAAGGAATGAGCATGGCACTTCAGGTCGAAAAGACCGGCAAACGTTCTGGAAGAATAATTCATGAAAAAGATGTGCCTGGTATGAACTGAATATGTTAAATTTATAAGCTTATTGATTATTTATTTTATAATCTAGTTGAGCCACCCACTCCCATTAATAGTGCTGTAATATCGGCAGCGCCAGTCCTTATAAAAAATCCAGTCATACACAAAGATCCGTCCACCACCGTAGGCATACCTCCTGAAGTTATGAAAAACATGTCCAAAGTTATTCTGTTAAAAGTAAAAATCTAAATTAAAAAAAATCTAAATTAAAAAATTTTAATTTAAACAAAAAAGAATATGGTTATTCCTAGCGAAGTTGACGAGGATTTAGAAGGCGAAACCAAGGAAGAATGCCAAAAATATGGTGAAGTTAATAGTTGTGTTATACATGTGGTATTTAATAAAAGAAAAACACAAGATCAAAAAAAGAATATTTTTAATTTGTTTTTTTTTTATTTTTTAAGATGGATAATAAAAGCGAAGAGGAGGCGGTTAGAATTTTTGTCGAGTTTAAAACTTTGCCATCCGCCATCAAAGCTCTTACGGACTTGAATGGTCGCTTTTTCGGAGGCCGAGTCGTCAAAGCTACATTTTACAATTTGGATAAATTCAAACGTCGTGAGCTATCTGATGACATGTGATTCTGAGTGGAAATATTATTTTTTGGTTATTTAAAAATTTGTTTTATTTTATTAAAAAAATATATATATTTGTATAATAAATTTATTGATTAATTATAGCAATAATTTATTAAAAAATTAAAGCATAAAAAATCTGAAATTAATTTTAAAAATAATTTAAAATAAATATTTTTTAATTAGACAAAAAAAAATTTATGTGATTAAAGTAAAGGTCAAATTTAATAAAAATTAGATAATTATGTCTGATTCTACTGCTATGCTTTCAATGCTGCATTCATCAGTGCCACGTCTAATTCTAAAAAATCCGTCTTCACCCCATGCAGTGCCCCATGAATTTTTCACTATCCAATAGTCTTGACCATCTTCGCTTCCATAACCAACTATTGATACTTAACAAAAAAGCTAAAATGTCTGTTTTTGTCGATAAAATTTTAATTAATTCTTACCAACATGATTAGTAATTTCAAAAGGATTAAAACCAAAATTTACATGGTCATGCTCTCCAGTATGGTGATAAATGCCCGACTTATAATTCAAAAAGTCGTTGTACACTTCAAAACTAACAGCAATCGGTCCATTCTTAACCAAACTAATTCTCATCAAAGCTTCGTTACATGCTCCATAAAATCCACCAATGTATCTGTAATTAGTAGCATAGTTACGCTTACACTTGGGGTTTGTGTGACATGCACCATCAATTCCTTTATACGGATTACATGTATCATCCACAATTCCATAGTCTTCTGCGTATTTTCCAGCAACCAAATACGGAAAACCTCCGTCACAACCTTGTGAATAACGTGAACATTCGACAATATCTTGTGTTGAAAAAACTGTCTGAAGTGTATTATTTGTCTTGATTCTTATTCTAGCCTCATGCATTGCCATACTACCTTTAAAAATAAAATCTTACTTTTGAATTATATTTAAAAAAAATTTTAAGCTTACCAAAAGCATAACAAGATCCGCAAGACTGTTGATTGCGAATCGGACTTACATAATTAATTCCGTCCACATTTCTCCAATCAAATGACTTGGGTAATTGACTGGCCATCATTTCTATCTCAGGAATTACTCTAGTCGGTTTTGGTTTTGCAAAGCCTCTTGAATTTTTCCCCCCAGACATTCGAATAATTTCTTTTAAAGTCATCTTTTCCATAAAATTATAGTGTGTAGCTTTCCATGAATTTTGTTTTCGATTTATCCTATTAATTAGATCTAAATTTGGTCGATAAGTCAGATTTAAGCCGATTAGTTTGTTTACTGAAGCTTTTTTTTCCGATGGTGTGCTGTAATCAGGTTCATCATTTTTGGAACCAGCAAAACATGCCCAATTTTTTGGATCTACCCCAATGTCATGACTAGAATTGACAAAGGTATGCTTACAAAAACTAGTAACTTTGTCTCCATCTTGACGAAAATAGGAAAATGCAAAATATTTTCGATCTGAAATTACAACTTCAAAGCCCTTTTTTTTTAATAGAATTTTTTTTTTTCATTTTGTTTCCAAATACTTGATTATAGATTAAAGTCCAGTATCCAGTGTTGCCGTCTTCGTCTATGGCAGTGTTAGGAAAGAGAAGTTTTACTTTGAAATTGGTGGTAAAATTTGAAAAGGTCGAACAGTCATAATATTTGTCAAACGTTCTTGGACCTTCATAAAAATTCCATGTTCCACTTATATCCTCATAGGAGCCTAATAGTAATTTTTAAATTTTATTTATAAAAAAAATTTATTTCTTCTCTACTAACAATTAGCTGGCGTATCACAAGCTGTATATTCAAGTCCAATTAAAAAAGCAAAAATTAAAAATATCTTCATTTTATCTTTTATTTTTGAAATTTTAATTAAAATAAAAATTCTATTTAGATTAAATATATATGATCACATGATAATTTGAAGTGATCTAGATGACTGTGTCATAAGATAAATCAGTTATGGCTCTCAAGCCAACAAGCATGCAAAATCAAAATCTTGAGAATTAAAGCAATATTTCAAAATTTTATCTTTGACTTTTTCATGAGACCATATGTTAAAATTGCGTATAAAAAGAATTTAACATTTTTTTTATTTTAAAATAAAATTTTTTGATAAAATGATTCAGCTTTTTTTAAAAAGTGCATTATTTTTGAGTTTTTTGATCATAATTAGAGCGGACACGCCCGCCAATTGTTCATATGAAGATATAAAAGGCCTCTGGGTTTTTCATGAAGGTCCTAGAGGAAATGAAAAAAGCATTAACTGTTCAGAAAAGGTGAACATTACAAGTGCATATTATGTTAGACTAGAATTCCCAAATACTGCTCTTGATTTGGATGGAAATGTTGGCTTTTGGACAATTATCTATAATCAAGGCTTCGAAGTGGTCATTAATAACAGAAAATATTTTGCTTTTTCATACTATACAGAAAAAGGCAGTAATGTTACCAGCTTTTGTCAGCATACATTTTGGGGTTGGGCTCACGGTACCGGGGTCAATCCGAGCGATTGGTCATGCTATATTGGAGCAAAATTGGACGATGAAATAAAGCCAAAAGTTCACAGGACTTTAGGCGAAAATCTTCTCACAGCTAAACAGTAATACTAAAAAATAATAAAAAAATTTTATTCAAAAATTTATTTTTAGAATCGTCGAGCAAAAGCTTTATCAAACAGACAAAGAATATGTTGAAAAAATAAATAGTAAACAATCTTCATGGATAGCAACTCATTATGATTTTTTAAATGAAATGAAAATTTCTGATCTTGTAAAAATGGCTGGTGGAAAAAAGTCTAAAATTTTAAAGTAAATATCAAAAAATTTATCATGCAAAAATTAATAGAAAAAATTTAAAGTAAACCAAAACCAGCGCCAATTGACAAAGAAATAGAACTTTTGGCTTCCAAACTACCGGATGAATTTGACTGGCGGAATGTCAGTGGAGTTTCGTATCTAAGTCCTATTCGTAATCAAGGTTCATGCGGATCCTGTTATGCATTCGCTGCAAGTAACCAAAATAAAATGCTTTAATTTCAAATTTATTTTAAATATGTAAATATCCAAAAAAGTGGGAATGAACGAAGCTCGTTTGAGAATTAAAACTTTAAATTCAGAGCAGATGATTTTTTCACCTCAAGACATTGTTGAATGTTCGGCATATTCTCAAGGATGTGATGGAGGCTTTCCATATTTAATTGGAGGAAAATACGCTGAAGATTTTGGCCTGGTTGATGAAAGCTGCAATCCATACAAAGGAAGAGATGGTAAATGCAGCACAGACAAATCATGCAAAAGAAAATATTCTACAAATTATCACTATGTCGGAGGGTATTGAAAAAAAATAAGGAAAAAAAGAAAAAAAATTAAACTTTATGTTTAAGGTTTTATGGTGGTTGTAATGAAGCCTTAATGAAACTAGAATTAGTGAGAAACGGTCCTTTGGTAGTTGCATTTGAGGTTTATGATGATTTTTTTACCTATAAAGGTGGAATTTACCATCATACAGGCGAGAGAGATTATGTTAACTTTAAATTTAATCCTTTCGAAGAAACAAACCATGCCGTATTGTTGGTTGGGTATGGAACCGACAAAAATTCTGGTGAAAATTTCTGGATTGTGAAAAATTCATGGGGAACTGGATGGGGTGAAAGTGGTTTCTTCAGGATCAGACGTGGTACTGATGAATGCGCTATTGAAAGTATTGCAGTTGGTTCTGACATTGTTGTCTAAATTTTAAAAAAAAATTTAATCACTTTTTTTATTTTCAATATTTTAGTTATTTAGTTCTTAAACTTTAAATTTTAAAGTAAAAATAAATTATTTACGATAACTTTTTAAAATTCCAAATTCTTTATTTAATATTAAATTAGTATTTAGAGACTAAAATTGACAAATATAACAAATAACCTTTTATTGAAAATACATCATCAAATTAGCAGCAAAACAAAAAAAAATCAACCCAAATTTATTTATATTATTTATTTAATTTAGGTTTAAGTCCCATGGACAAATTGAAATAAGAATAATAGGCAGTTAAGTATTTTAAAATTTAGCTTTTTTTCCATTCATTAGTCAAATTTTGGAGGATGATCTAACAAAAATTAATTGAATTTTCCGTTCAAGTAATTTTTAATTTTAAATTGATGAAAAGTGCATAAATTCGTTGCCTTTTATCAAATAAAATATTCAACTTACTTTTAATATGCATTAATTTTATCAAAATTGAAAGGCTTAGTTTTAATGTTAGTTCCAACTATTTATTTAGAAATTATTTCCTTGCTTAAATCCCCTTTTTAATTCGAACAAAGATTGTTTTTGCTTCATGTCAAGTGTTTCCTTGTAGATTATGCTTAGCTGTACATAAAATATATATATATCTAAAAAAAAATTTGAATCAGATAGGCAATATGAATCAAATTTATGAATTTTAGAAATCAATTTTTTTTAATTAGTACGGATTGAGGAGTTAAATACTAAAATTAATTGCTCGAGCACATATTTTTAAAGAGAAACTTAGATTATACACCACAAATTTATTAAGAAAACCAGAAAAAAAATAAACAAAAATTAAAAAAAAAATTTTTTTAATAGATGACCACATTTAACAACATTTTTTAAATTTCGACCCTATTTTTTAAATTTTTTTCAACATTTATTAGGACAAGCCCAGTAATGTCTTTTCTTCATATGCGCGCCACATTGATCACACGATTTTTTTTCTTTGTCACTTATCTCTTGACCCATCGACTCAATTCTTGCTTTTTTTGGAACAAATTCTTCCTCAACTTCAGACTCATCAGACTCGATGCCTTTCGGAGCAGTCTTTGAAACTTGTGTCTCATACTAGTTTCAAGCTTTTTTTAAAAATTAGGTACTTTGTCCTAAATTAGCTGTAATTATTTAATAAAGGTGTAATTCTATTTAATTTAGGGTCAATTAATTTTTTTTAAGCATAATTTAAATAATTCGGGAAAAAGTTTAAAATTTGGGGTATCAATTTCAATGGCCCATTTTTAAACAGTTTTCAATAATTTTGTAAATTAATAAAGACATTTTTTATTAGATAAACAAGAAATGAATTTTTTCAAAAAATAGTTTATTTTTAACTAGTATAAATAGTAAAAATTTAACAATTTAAATTAAAGAAATTTTATTGTTAAAAAAATTAATTGAATAAAATAAATCAGTTTCATTTGAGTCAAAAAAATAAAATTTTTCAATTTGACTTGATTCGATTTTTACCTTTTTAAAAATATTCATTTCACTTGGCTCATATATTAATAAATGAGGCCCCTTAAAACTTTTTACAAACAAATCATTAGTCTCATAATTGGCTTTGAATCTATCTGCTGCTTTTATAAAAACCATATTCACCAATTTTCCGTCTACTTTTTGGACTATGCGAATAGCTATCTTCTTTTCGTAATCATCACAAATTTTGAAGAATAAAAAGTCTTTGCTCACTGCCGAAAGAATACAATTAGATGGGATAAAAAAGGGACAGTCCATATGCATATATTGACCAAATCTACGCACTATTTCCAAATTAAAGTTCATAATTAAATACTGACAGGGTCGAAAGCAAACAATTTCGTTTTTGTTAATCAAGCATAAATTTAGAATTTCTTCAAAAATACGTGTTTTCTTAATCATCAGCTGAAAATCAATCAACTTCAGGCAATGCTTATTTTTTTCAAAATCAGTATGACAACTAACAATTATTTTGCTATTCGAAAGATATCTAGAAAATGTTGAATGACTAAATTCAATTTTAGACTCGTAAATTATTTTACTACTTCTATTTGTAATGAACAAATAGTCAATTAAATTGTTTTTAGATTTAAAGTGAATTAGTAGTCGGTCTAAATTAATTACCAGCAAAGTCAATAGCTCTTTACCGATTAATTTTAAATTAGAAAAATCTATCTCACTATGCATGTTGAATATTTTCAAATAATTGAATTTTTTACGGCAAGTAAAATTATTTTTATAGACAAATGAGCCATAAAGACCAGTGCCATCCTTTAAAACTGACTCATTCATACAAAAATAAATTAATTTTTTTGTTTTCCTGTATTCGTTCAGCTTATTCAGCAAATTTTCTCTTGATTCATTTAATCTTTTAAATATACAATCTTCATTAAAATTGAGCACTTGTTTGCTTAATGAATCGATTTTTTGTTCATTAAACGTTCGATTTTCACATAGTAAATTTTCTATTTTATCGAATTTGTCCTCCAAGTTAAAAAACAAAAGTTGAAGCTCGTTCATTTTTTTAAAATTATTTTTATGCTATTCTTTTTGTATGTGGAAAAATAAAACAATTCTAAAAATAAAACAGCTAAATTTAAAAATGTCTGTTCTAATTGTTTATTTTTAAAAGTAATTTATTTAAAGTGTAAAATTGAAGTTTTAAATTTTCAGGACTTTTTTTAATATTTAATTTTTGCCTAATATTTCATCCTTATTAAAATGATTCTAAAATAAGTTATCAAAATATTGATTATTTTAATTTTATTTTAAATTTCGAATTATAAAAAATTGAGTTACTTTTTTTGATATATTATTTAGAAGAATTAAAAGCAATTTAAAAAGATTGATGTAAAAATTAAAAAAAAAGAATGTTGAGATAACCCATAGCTAAAAAGATAAAATAAATAATTTTTTTTTAAACCATGGTATTGTTAAACTGAAAAAAAAGTTTTTAAAAATTATTTCCTTTTTTGATAAGTTAAGATAAAATATACTCAAAATAATACAGGAGCTTAATGCATCATAATTTGTTGTAGCTTTTGTTCAAAAAAAAATTTTTCTCATGCAAAAAAAGACAAAAAAATTCAAACATCAGTAGGATTTAAATTGATTTTTATTTTTTTGCACTATGTTTTAGTATTCTTTTTTAAATATATTTTATTTTAATTAATTTTAATCTATTAAAAAAGGAGAAAAATTTTTTTACAAATTGTATTTGAATTTGACAATGCTTGAAATAGGAAGTCTTCTTTTTTCTTTTATTTTTTTGAATAAAAGCGGAAAGTATTTTTTAAAATTCTGAATTAGATTACTCAAAAACTAAAATTCAGCCTAAACTAACTTAAATTAACAATTTTATTATATTATAATATGACTAATTTTATTATATTTTTATGCTTGTAAAAAATAAATAAAATAAATAAAACATGACAATGTAATTCTGAAATAACTTTTTTTCTAAAGTAGGAAAAATCATTCTGGAAAATGAACTTAGCTAAACGATTTTTTCACCTTTAAAAAAAAGTTATTTAAATAAAATGTTTTTTTTCTAATTTGTTCCCAAAATCAAAATTATGCTATCTCTTATTTTGTGGATTTTTTTTATTAAATTAGTTTTTATTTTCATAATTTAGTATAAATATATTTAAAATTTAATATTCTTATGATTTCTGATTAATTTAGCTTTATATTTAAATTATTTACTTGATTTAAAAAAACAATTTCAAAATTATGTATTATTTTGACAATTTCTATCAAATATTTAATTTTAAGAAAAATTATAAATCAAATTAAAAATATTTAATTTTTTTTTAGTTCGATTCAATTTGATTATTATCGCAGTATTTTTCTCTCAAATTCAAGACAAACAATAGAACTATGCGCAAAATATAGATAAGTTTTTTCAAAGAAATTTCTAGGGTAAATAGATAATTAAATTGAAAAATATTTTCTGTAAATTATCTTAGAAAGCTAAAATGAAATAAATAGAAGAAAAACATATCAGAAAAAATAAATAAATCTTCTTCTCTAACTTGATAATGCCAGTAAAAAAAAATAAAAAAATGGCCACCAAACATATAGCAAATTCGATGCGGAGAACGCTATGCCAAGAGCTTTACGAATGTAAAATTTTACATTTCTAATTTTAATAAACAAATTTTTTTTTTATTTAAAGATTGTTTGACACCTAATGATCAGTTTAAGTTTGAAACAACTTTTACAAAAATATACGAAATTATTGATAAGATAAATGAAGAAGAAAAAAGTAAGCTTATAAAAAATAAAAATATTTGTAATGGCTAATATTTATTTTAACAAAGACATACCATTTTGTGCTAAAAACGCTCGAACTAGCTTAGATTTTGAAAATTTTTTAAAATTTTTATCACAAAATAAATGTGATTTAGAAAATAATTTAAAAATAGAAAAAACAAATCAATGTGAAAATGATTTCAGGGTTACTGCAGTAAAATCTTTTGTCAAAGGAGATTTAGTTTTTAGTATTCCAGAAAATTTAATTTTGACGGTCAATTCTTTGGGAGAAAATAGACTCAAGCAATTGGTAAAGGAGGACAAAATGCTTTCATCGATGTCAAATGTAGCACTGGCTTTAACAGTGTTGTACATAAAACAAAATAATGAACCTGACCAAGAGTTTTCAAAATGGTCGCCATATATGAAAATTTTACCTAGTGAATTCAATACTCCGTTATATTTTAGTCTGGATGAGATCAAATCTTTAAAAAATTCTCAATTTTTTGGTAAATATTTAAAAAAAAAATATATAAAAATTAATTTTTCTTTAGCTGATATTATTTTGCACATTCGTAACATTGCTCGTATTTATGCATACATCATAAATCTCTTAGAGTCCAAAGTAAAATTTTAAAATTAAAAAATAAATTGAAAAATAATTTAATTTTTTTATTTAAAGGAAGAATTTTCGAAATTTTACGAAAATTTTTCATTCAAAAATTTTAGGTATTATTAAAGTATATTTTTAAACGATTTAAAAAAAAATTATTTTAGATGGGCAGTTAGTGTAGTTTCAACAAGACAAAATCAAATACATGATGAAAATAACAAGTCTTTGCTGGCAATGATTCCACTTTTGGACATGTGCAATCATGAAGAAGGACAAGTATATGAAGAAAATTGAAAAATTTTTAAAAATTCTAAAATTAGTTCTAAAAGTTTTGTACTGATTACGATGATGAAAACAAAAGTGCTCTGTGCTATGCTCAAAATGATTTCAAATCTGGAGATGAGGTAAAACAAAATGTTAATTTTGTATTGCTAATTTGTATATTCAGATAACTATATTTTATGGCTCTCGAACAAATGTAGAGATGCTCATTCACAATGGATTTGTCTGTGAAAAAAATAAACATGACCGTGTAAAACTAAAATTATCAGTTAATAATGAGGATGTTTTATTCAATAAAAGATTTAGTGTACTAAAAAAATTTAGCTTAAACACGTAAATTAAACTAATATAATGTTGAATTTTATAAAAACTAAAATATTAAAATATTGAAGAGTTGAAATATTTGAATGGAATGAAAATAACCATAGTTTTGAAAATTTACTGCCAAGACTGTTCGTTTACATTAAAATTTTTATATCAAAAACAGACGCTGATTTAGAGGCAATTCAAAATGATCAGGCAATATCTGAAGAAGAATATTTTAGCAAAAATGATCTTTTAAATGAAAAAGAAATTAGACAATTTTTAAAAATAAGATTAACTTTATTAATAAAATCAACTGAAATGAGCAATAAAAAATGCCCAAAAACTACAAATGAAATTTTTATAGGCCGATTGCTCAATTCAGAGCAGTATTTGTTGAAGATTTTTTTAAACTTTCTATCAAATCAATAAGAAAATTTTATTTCTTGTTTTTCAATAAATAAATTTAAAAAATATTTTTTTTAATTTTTATTTAAAACAAAAATTTAATATTTGCTACAGACGCAATCAATTGGAATTTTCTCAAATCCATATTTCCATTGCCAATAGTTTTCTGAATCGCAAAAAGTTCGATAAAGAACTGGTTTTGTTACGGTGAGAGGTACACATTGGCCTTTGAAATAAAGACACTTTTCACAATTGCAAACAGAATACGAGACTTGAAAAGGATATCTATCTTTTCTGGTCAATTTAACCTGAGTGCTAGGACACAATTCATAGTTGCCGATAATTGAACATTCGTTGTTAGTTTGATTAACATTATCATAGTTAAGAATACTGTTGGAAAATATAAACTCCATTTCAGGGTTATGATTAACACCTATTGATATCATGTAAAAATATTTTTCTATTTCTTGCTGAAAGAGTAATTTTAACTCATATTCTGATCGGTGTTTGCAATTTTCTTCATGAACTTTTTCAGAATTGGTCAGTGTAAAAGTTACAACAAACACAAAAACTAAAAAAAACATTTTCTATTTAGAAAAAAATTAGTTTTCCTTTTTAAATATAATTTTGATATAAATAGGCAAAATTTTAACATTCTTTTATTTGATAAAAATTTTCATTTTATCATAATAATGTCTTAATTCAAAATTTTGGTTGAATAAAATGGCTATCAAAATTTAGAAAATTTGATAATTTTTAAATTTTAACATCTTTTTGATAATTTTTTAAAATAAAAAATTCAAACCATATTCTCTCAAATATCAAAAAAAATTTTTTTTAAAGATAATTCAAAGAGTCTATCTTTAGCTGTCAAGATTTTTTTTTCTTGAATGTTAACTTGAAATGTTTCTATCAATTTTAGAAAAAATTAGAAATAAAAATATTTTATTCCAAAAAAAAAAATATATAATTTAAATTAGTTTTGTTTAAGAATCATTAATAGTAAAGCCATTCTTACGTACATTCCATATTCAGCTTGTCGGAAATAAGCAGCTCTCGGATCAGTGTCCAAAGTTGTGCTTATTTCGTCAACCCTTGGCAAAGGATGCATCACAATCATTTTTTTCTTTGCGATTCTCATCAATTTAGGTGTGAGAATATAAAGACCAGAGGCTTTTTCATACTCTTCAATTGAATTAAATCTTTCTCGCTGAATTCTGGTCATGTAAAGGACATCAGTGCCGGGCAAGGCATCTTCTAACGAGCTGAACTCTTCTTGAACAATACCCGCTTTTTCCAGTGAATCAACAATACTTTTGGGCATCTTCAAAAAATCTGGTGAAACATACCGAATGGTAACTCGGTACAGTTTCAACAATTTAGCTAATGAATGCACTGTGCGTCCATGTTTTAAATCACCAACCATTGTAACAGTAATGCCATTAACAGTTCCAATCTCTTCACGAATTGTAAAAATGTCCAATAAAGCCTGGGTTGGATGCTCGCCAGTTCCATCGCCAGCGTTAACAACTGGTTTATTGGAAACTTTTGCAGCTTGTTCAGCGGCACCGGGCTCTGGATGTCGAATGACTACCAAATCCGCATATGCGCTCATCATTCTGACCGAGTCTTCTAAGGTCTCGCCTTTTTTCACACTAGAATGCTGCTGATCCATAAATATAACATTTCCACCTAATCTCTGCACTGCTGCTGTAAATGAACACTGTGTTCTTGTGCTCGGCTCAAAAAACATTTCCGCAATTACTTTTCCGCTAAGCATATGAGTCAAATTTTTGTCACTAAATGTATAAATTCTAAGATCATGTGCCAAATTGAACAATTTATGCATGACATCTTTGCGCAAGTGATCAACAGTTATAAAATTTGATTTAAACAAAGCGTTTGTTTCAGGCTCAAAATTTCTAAAATACTGTGATTCAAGTATTTGAATTGGCTTTAGGGTTTCAATCGATTCGCCTAAATTATCACTCGAATGAGATTGAGGAAATGAACTTTTTAGCGGCGATTTGCAAACATCAACTATTTTCGGTGCAGACAAAACTTTGGGTTGCACAGTTGTTTGTTTGGCAATAGGTTTAAATTCAGTAATATTTTTTCCAAAACCAGGTTTGGCCAATACTTCACCATCCAAAAACACTACCTCACCTCTAAGTATCACGCGTCTTATTTGACCGAATACTTTTAGGCCTGCAAAAGGAGTCCATTTACATTTGCTGTAAGACATAGCATCTGGCAGTATCCATTCAGAGTCCAAATCTACCTCAATGTAAGTGTCTGGTTGTTCGGGTAGATTAAAAATTTTGCGCGGATTAGTACAGCATTTTTCAATTATTTGCTCTAGAGTTATTTTTCCTTGTTTAAAAGCAGTTATCATCAAAATCAAACTAGTCTCAAGGCCCGGAAAACCAGGCACGCCATTTTTTACTTTTTCCTCAATAGTATGAGGTGCATGATCAGACGCAATCATGTCTATGTAATCAAAATAATGCCAAAGAGCGTCGCGATCATCGCTTGACTTTAGTCTAGGCCTAACTTCTTTGACCATTGAGCCAAACTTGTCCATGTCATCAACAGTGTAGAATAAATGATGGGGTGCTACTTCACATGTTACTTTAAGACCTTTGTCCTTGGCTGCTTTGATTAATTCAATATCTTGTCTAGTTGACACGTGGCAAATATGAACATGTCTGTCATACAATTCAGCCAAAAAGAGCACTGCAGCCAGCTGATGCTCTTCGGAATGACAACAGATAGGTTTCCATTTTGGCCATGTTTTGAAATGTTTAACCCAGTCTTCCAATTTGTCCATTTTAAGTGTTGTAAATGTATCGTTCAAATACATTTTGAGACCACATGTTCTCTCAGCTAGATCTGGTATGAGCTCAGAGTTGTTCGCAGTGGCTCCCAAATACAAGCCATAGTCACACACAGCTTTTTCTTTATACAAATTTTCAACTAATCTCAAACTTTGGTCATCAATAACAGCCGGATTTGTGTTCGGCATAGCACAAACCATAGTATAGCCACCGGCCAATGCTGCTCTAGTGCCTGTTAAAATGTCCTCTTTTTGCTCACCTCCTGGCTCTCTTAAATGTACATGCACATCAATTAGACCAGGTAGCTTGACAAATCTGGTCTTGGTCATGCAATCGACCAAAGTGTTTACTTGAGGAGTCTGGCAATTGACGTGTTTTAGAGCCTGGACCATAAGACGCACATTCTTTACATTAGTTATTAAAGGAATTGAATTTTCAATTGCAATACGTCTAGCTTGGTATCCTTGGGTCATAAAAGACGATGCCCGAAATGAAGAGCTTTTCATGGGAATATTAATTACCAAGTCAAAATGTTTACTAGTCAAATAATCAGCTACAGTGCGCTGGTTAACCGAGGTAGATGATATTAACTCGTCAAATTCGGTGGCAATTATGGTCTCGGATCTAGGGCCACTTTTCTGCACTGAATGAATGCTTCCGTCCTCATAGCACCAGTCAACTGTTTCAACCTTAACCGAATGTTCAGAATAAAAATCAGCTGTTCCTCTTGATGCATATAAATTAAATCCTAATTGCTCCAATATGCGTACAGACTCGAGCAAACTATTTTTGTCCTTAAAACTACCAATCGAAAGAAGAATGTTTTTTTTTGGTATTCTATAGCCTGTGCTCATAAGTGCTTTTAGATAAGCTTCAAATTTATTTTCTCCAAAACAGGCAACTTCTCCAGTGCTGACCATTTCTACACCTAGAAGAACATCAGCGCCAGTCAAACGACTAAATGAAAATTGTGGAACTTTGACTCCAATTCGGCCATTTCCATACACACAGTCAACTATTGATGGACTTTGTCCCATGGCTACCTGAGTCGCCACCGAAATAAAATCATAATCTAGAGTTTTACTCACAAATGGAAATGATCTAGACACCCTCAAGTTGCACTCAATAACTTTGAGCTCGTTGTCCTTGGCAATTAGCTGCAAATTCATGGGTCCATTTACTTGGAGAGCTTGGGCTATTGAACCAGTAATTAGCTTTATTTTTTGCATAGTTTCAGAGTTAATGTCTATAGGTGGTGTTATTAGAGTGGCGTCTCCACTGTGCACTCCTGCATTTTCCACATGGGTCGAAACAGCCATGCATAAAATTTCACCCTCTTTAGCCACAGCATCAATGTCTATTTCTTTGGCGTCCAAAATAAATTTTGATATGACCACCGGATGCTCTTTGGACACCGAACTAGCTGCTTTTAGATAATTCTGAAGCTCATGATTATTGTGAGCTACTTTCATAGCCGCACCGGACAGCACATAAGAAGGTCTTACCAAAACTGGATAGCCGACTTGTTCACAAAATTCAATTGCTGATTGTAAATTTTGTAATTCTTTCCATCGTGGTTGAGATATGCCAATGTTGTCCAACATACGCGAGAATTTGAATCTATTCTCAGCATTGTCTATTGATTCAGGTGAAGTTCCTAATACTTTTACTTGTTGACGATGTAAATCAATAGCTATGTTGTTCGCTGCTTGTCCACCCATTGAAAGAATTAGGCCTTTGGGCTTTTCAAATTCGTAAATGGTCATGACTGTTTCAAAGGTTAGTTCCTCAAAATAGAGCTTGTCGGACATATCATAGTCAGTGCTGACTGTTTCTGGATTATAATTGATCATTATTGTTTTGTGTCCAAGCTTTTTTAGTTCTTTGAGACATGACACAGCGCACCAATCGAATTCCACTGAGCTACCAATACGGTATACGCCCGAGCCGAGCACTATGACTCCTGAGTCGGCTCCAGCTTCTTGATCATGCTCGTCAGCATTATAAGTCAAGTACAAATAGTTTGTTTTGCACGGCCATTCGGCGGCAACTGTATCTATTTTTTTTACAAATGGAAATATTTGATTTTCGTTGCGAATTCGGCGAATCTCGATCTCAGTGCTGTTCACATGCATGGCTATTTGTTTGTCTGAAAAGCCGAGCTTTTTACATTCATGTAAAAAGTCTGGCTCTAAGTATATTTTGTCATTTACTCCATCGATTTTATAACGACTCTCTAGCACTGTGCTATGGTCGATTATGTTCTTAAATTTGTGCAAAAACCATTTGTCAATGTGAGTAAGTTCGTTTAGTTGATCGATAGTGAAGAGGCTGGTTTTAAGAGCTGAGGCAAGAACGAATATGCGTGTATCAGTGGGATTCTGCAGTTCTTGCTCATAATTTTCAATGTCTTGAGCATAATATGGATCAAAGCCTATCACACGATCATCTATCATTCTAAGTGCTTTTTGAAAAGCTTCCTCAAAGCCGCGTCCTATTGACATCACTTCACCAACACTTTTCATTGAACTTCCTTTTAAGGAAAAAAATTCTAATAACCTAAAATTTATTTCTTGAAATTAAATTATTTTTTTATCACAATAAGGTTGATTTCACTTGTTTTTTCAATAAGATAAAAATTTTTTAATTTTTCAAAAAAAAAAAATTAAAGAATTGTAAATTTCAATAACCAAAATTTTTCCTTTTCTGATAAATAAAAATTTACTAAAATAAAATATATTTAAAAAAAATACTGCAACTTAGTTCAACAAATTTATTGCACTTTTTTACCTAAAATAATTTTTCTATTGAAAATAAAAAACAAAAAATAAAGCATCAATAAGATTTAAATTGATTATTGATTTGGTTTACCAAAAAAAAAATAAAGTTTTTATATTAGGTAAAAAGATGCAATAAAATGATTCAGAATAATTTTTTAAAATATATTTTATTTTAGCAAATTTTGATTTATCAAAAAAGAAAGAAATTTTTTTCATTATGTCTTTGAAATTCACAATACCAAATATTAAAGTATCAATAGAATTAAATTTGATTATTGATTTGATTGATTTTTCCTACAAAAAATGCGCAACAAAGCATATTTTTATATTTTTTAAAATATTTCTATAATGAATGATAGCTACAATGCCAGAAATTAACTTGTCACATCATCATCATTATCTGATGTCTGTTATAAGTTACTAACATTTTACTTATGTTACTTACGTTTTTTTCTCTTTCCTTATATCAGCTAATATCAGTTTATATCATCTAATATTAGTCAAAAAAATTGAAATATTTTGTATGTGTGTGTAATTTCTATAGGTAAAGATCATGAATTTCTTAAGTGTGAAATCAAAATATATATCATCTGTAAAACATCCAAAAATTTAAATCTTTTTTTTAATTTAAATTAGAAAAACGATTAATATTACGATTAGCTAGATTGAAGAATAGAAGCCTGTAAAAATCGAGACTTAACTTAACTTATTTTGAAATTAAACTTGATTATCAATAAAAGAAAAAATATTTTAAATTTGTCTTGATTGAAAAAAACTTTTAAGAAACTTGAAATTAAGCTATGAAGGCTAATAATGCAGTTCGTTGTTCGAAAAAAAAATTGTTATAAATTTTTCCTATTTTTTTAAAATAAATATTTTTAAACTTCACACTTTTTTTTTAACTAATATTAAAAAATAACATTAATTTACTTTAGCTGGTATCATCTGATATTAGGAATAGGTAACAAAAATGTATTTTTAAATCATTTTGAACTTAATTTAAGTTAAGCCTTTTATTTTAGACAGAGAGCTAATTTTAGCAAGATTTAATTAATAATTAAATTATTTGTTATTTTTTTCAATTACCTATTTTATTAGAAACTCTTCCGATAAATTTTTTTAAGTCCCATCTAGGTATTTTGATGACACAATAATCCAAACTAGGCTCAAAACATGCTGTAGTTGATTCTGTGACTGAATTTCTTAGTTCTACAAGTGAATATCCTAGAGCTAATTTTGCAGCAATATATGCTAGTGGATAACCAGTAGCCTTGCTAGCCAACGCTGATGATCTAGACAGTCTAGCATTTACTTCTATAATAAAATATTCCATAGTGAATGGATTAAGTGCATATTGAATATTACACTCTCCAACAACTCCTAATTGTCTAATTACTTTCAAAGCCGTATTTCTTAGCACATTGTATTCTTCGTTTGTCAAAGTTTGACTTGGTGCGACCACAATTGATTCACCAGTATGAATTCCCAAAGGATCAATATTCTCCATATTGCAAACAGTTATACAATTATCATAATAATCTCTAACAACTTCATACTCAATTTCTTTCCAGCCTTTAAGTGACTTATCAATCAAAATTTGATCTGTCATAGAAAAAGCTGAGCTGGCCAATTGAACTAATTCATCTTTGTTATGTGCAAAGCCTGAGCCTAAGCCACCTAGCGCAAAAGCTGCTCTTATTAAAACTGGATATCCTAGACGTTCAGCAGCATCCAATGCTTGTTCTAATGAATAGGCAGCTTCACATGGAGCAACTTTTTCATTTATACTTTCCATTTGAAGAGCAAATTCTTGTCTATCCTCAGTTATTAATACAGTTTCGACTGGGGTTCCCAAAACTCTAACATTATATTCTTCTAAGACTTTAGATTTGAACAATTCAACACCACAATTTAGAGCAGTTTGACCACCAAAGCTTAGAGATATAGCGTCTGGTCGTTCACATTTTATAACTTCAGTGACATAGTGTGGAGTGATGGGAAGAAAATAGACTTTGTCTGCAAGACCTTTTGACGTCTGAATTGTGGCTATATTGGGGTTAATTAGAACAACAAAAATATTTTCTTCTTTAAAAGCTTTGATCGCTTGTGAGCCTGAATAATCAAATTCTCCAGCTTGACCGATCGAAAGACCACCTGAGCCTAAAAGTAGAATTTTTTTCGGCCTAAAAATGGTATAATCCTTTGTAATTGAAGTCAAAGTGGTATTTGCTCGGGAAAAAAGCTCTGTTCTCAAAGCATAAAATAAATTTGACTTAAATGATCGAACAGATTCCATGAATATATCAAATAAAAATTCTGTATCTTTAGGACCTGCCATATGTTCAGGATGAAATTGAACGCTAAAAAAAGGCTTCATTTTATGAATAATGCCTTCATTGGATCCATCATTTTCATTGTAGAATAAAGGTTCCCAATCAACAGCTGGTTGTGAATTAGGCTCATATTGTACTGCAAATCCATGATTTTGACAGGTAATGTAGCAACGTTTTGTGCCGTTCAAAGTACATGGTTGATTAAAACCTCTATTTCCATATTTCATTTTTGATGTTGTGAAACCGGCAGCCAGTGCCAATATTTGATGACCTAAACAAATGCCAAATATCGGCTTTGTTTTGTCTGAGTTCATCCATTTACGGAGTTTTTCAATTGCAGCACTACATTGAGTTGGATCTCCAGGTCCATTACTTAAAAATAGACCATCATATTCGTTAATATTAAAGTCAGAATTCCAAGCGAGAACATGTACTGATGCACCAAGCTGACACAAGAGCCTAATTTGATTATTTTTCATACCAAAATCAATTGCGGCAATTTTAAACTTTCCATTGGAATTATAAATTCTAGGGCTCTTACTTGAGACCAAATCAACTAAATTGACTGAGTTGGGGTCGAAAAAGTTCTGACTTTGTGTACTAGGTGGTCTTGATGCATTGATGAAAATTTTCGCCAGCATTGATCCTTTCTCTCTCAATATCTTGGTCAATTTCCTGGTATCTATTCCGGTAATAGCCGGAACATTTGATTCCACCAGCCATTCAGATAGTGACTTTTCAGCATTCCAATGACTGTACTCGTTACAGTAATCGCTTACAATTAATCCTGAAGCATGAATCTTGTTTGATTCAAAGTGTTTAGGTATATTAAACTGGTCTAGGGAAAAGTCTGGTACGCCATAATTTCCAATCAATGGATAAGTCAAGACAAGAATTTGGTGTTTGTAAGATGGATCGCTAAGACTCTCAACATAGCCAGTCATACCGGTTGAGAAAACTATTTCTCCTTGTGAGTCCATATCGGCTCCAAAAGATTTACCCTCAAAAATAGTGCCATCTTCAAGCAGAAGATAAGATTTTTTGGTTTGACGCAAGCGTTCCGATTCGGGACTGTCCTTTACTCTTACCATTTTAATTTAATATCTAAAATTATTTTGACTATGAATTTAACAGAAAAAATGAAAAAAATTTTTTTTAAATTTTTAAATCACATTTTTAAAGCATGGTCTTAAAGGGATAATTCAGTACATTTGTAAATTAATTTTGAAATTTTAAAAAAATTTTTATTGTCTTGAAAATATTTGTATAAGAATTAACTTATAACTTGATAAAATGTTTGAAAAATAGAACTTTTAAAATAATATTTTAAAAATTTGTAAATCAAAAATTAAACTATTTTTCTTTGAACTGTTTTCACTTTGGATTTAAATTTGATTTAAAAAATAAAATAAAATTTTAAAATATTTATATGTTAAATTCAATAAAATAGCTGCGTAGTATTTAAGCAAGATTTTTTTTAAACCATTTTAATTAAATAAATATTTATAATAAAAGTTAAATTATTCTAATAGAATGCTGATTTAAAAAAGATTTTTTATCAGTCAATATAAAAATTTATTTAATCAAAAACTTGGGACTGTCATATCTATGCCGCAATTTGAATATTCAGCATATTTTTAAATAGTAAATTCATTTTTTTATTTAAATCATTAGGTCATAAAAAATGCTGATTAAAAAATAAATTTTTATTTATTCATTTAAATAACTTTTATTAGTAGTTTCTTAATAATTTGAAATTAAATAAAGTAAAAATTCATTGACAGGCAAAGAAATTTAAGTATAAAAAACAGTGTTGACTTGATCTTGTTTTTATAAGAATTAAAGAATTTTCACATTTTCCAATTTAAATTTTAAACAAAAAGTTGTATTAAATTTGAAAATTTTATATTAGAAATTCTAAATTCAAAGGTAATGGGGCAATATTTGGTCAAAAAATGAAAAAAGAAAAAAAATTTAGAATCAAAATTTTTTATTGAAATAAAAATCTGATATACGATGCTTTGATTGATTTTTTTGTTGTAAAACTTACCCTATTTCATCAAATAAAAAAAAGTTCGATCAGCAAAGTTTTTTCTCTATTCGAAAATATTTTACTTTACAAAATGACTCAGACACAATAAATTTATCATTTATTTTTCTATTATATGCAAAAATATATGTGTTTTTTGAGAAAAGCAACTCAATTCAATGAAAATTTTTGACCCAAATACAAGCAAGTTTCTTTGATTTGTGGTTACTTTTGTTTGGTGAAATACGGCAACTAACTAATTTCTTGATCTCATCAAATTAAAATATTTTTTATTTTAAAAATTAATTCAAAAAGGCGTCTAACTAAGATTCGAAATGAGCGCATTCTAAACATACAAAGTGAAGCTCCATCTGCACAGTAAAAATAAAAATAAAAAATAAACAAACAAGTTACATCATAATGAAATAAATTTTTTTTTTTATGATTATCAAAGCAAAAATTTTTAAAATAAACAAAATTTATCATATATTTTTTTAATTTTTTTATTCAATTAATATGGTTATTTAAAATCTAAAAAATTATAAAGAGTAAAGAGAGATAATAAAAAAAAATAAAAAAATTTTTTCTCCAGATTAGTAGTTATTTAATTATTTGTTAGCTTACTTTAATATTGGTAGTGATTTAATTAAAATAAGTTTGAAAAAAAAATTTAGAAAATTAAAAATATAAAATTTTGAACATCTTGAGAAAATTGCAGAGTTGTTTAAAAGTCCAAGTCATTAAATTTTTTTTCAAAAGTCCAAGTACGAACTTTTTTTTTTTAAATTTTATTCAAAAGTACTACTCTTCTTGACAATCATAAAAACTATTTACGGTCGCAGAAATATAATTATCTAGATAAATCAATGAAAATTTTTTAATAATTTTTTAATAACTGCTTGAAAAATATCATTTATTAGATATTTATTTTAATTCTCTCAAAAACTAATTCTAAATATATATTGAGAGCAATTTTTATTAAAAATAAAAAGTTAAAAGTTAAGTATTTATTAATAAAGAAACATTTTTTATACCGTTCAAATTAATGAACTGTTATACAAGACCGTTCATTATTTTATTACGAAGCAAATAAAAATACTGTAAATTCGTATTTTTTTTTAATTTATTAAAATAAATTTTAAAGTCCAGACTGGGACTTTTGAAAAAATTTAAAAAAAAACTAAAGTCTACAGCTCGGACTTTTTTCTCTGAAAAATTGATTCAATTTAAAATGCTTTAAAAAACGAAAATATCAAATTTTCATCGTATGGATATTGACTTATATTAGTTTGACTGAATTTAAAAAATCTGATACAATATTGTTTCAAAATTTGAATTATTTAACTTAGATATGTTGTTAATTTTTTCAAAAAAAAAAATTTAAATGATTAACCCAATTCAATTTTAATAATTTATATGTTTTTTATAAAAGTTTTTTTTTTTAATAATCAATTTAATAATTTGAAGCGCTAATTAGTCTCTTGAGGTATGGACACTAGTTTGTTGTTTAACCTTAAATTGGATAATTAAAATTTTAATTTTTTATTGATATATTTAGGCTAAAAAAAAGTCAGGTTAAAAACGCAAAATTTAATGCTCAAATAATTTTATATTTTAAAATATTTTTTATTTTTTTGAACATGTGCTCATATTAAAATCAAAATAATCTAAATAATTTAAAAAAAAAAACAGAGTAAAATTTCAAAATTAAGCAAAACCATATAATGGAAAATTCGGAGTGTCCATTGCGGATAAAAATAATTCTTTCAGTTTTAAGTGGTAAACCTTTAAAATTAAAAAATATACGTCGAAATGAACACGAGCCCGGTCTCAAAGATTTTGAAGTTAATCTTCTTAAATTGATTGATAAACTCACTAGCGGCACTCGAACTGATATCAATGAAACAGGCACGTCGCTTTACTTTGTCTCAGGAATTTTAATCGGAGGCAAAATTGAACACGATTGCGGAATGGAACGATCTATTGGTTATTTTTTACAGACCATTTTGTGCATGGCTCCATTTACCAAGACACCCTTGGAGCTAACCCTAACTGGTATCACCAATGATCCCGATGATGTATCCGTAGATGTCATAAAATATTCAACTTTACCCATATTTAAGCGCTTTATTGGCAGCGACGATGGACTTGAATTTAAAATTTTAAAGAGAGGCGCCAAACCTGGCGGTGGAGGGGAAATTTTGTTTAAATGCCCGACTAAAATGAAGCTGATACCGGTAAATCTGACTGATCCGGGAAAAATAAAGCGTATTAGAGGAATTGCATATGCAATGAGAGTGGCTCCAGCTGTGTGTAATCGGATGGTTGAGAAAGCTAAAGGAGTGTTGCTTAAATTTATTCCTGATGTTTACATAATTAGTGATCATCAAAAAAAAGACACGGCTGGTAACTCGCCTTGTTTCGGTCTAACTCTAGTTGCCGAGACTACAAATGGTAATTTTTTTTGTGGCGAAGCATGCTCTACTCCAAAAGGTTTGGACTGTGCAGAACCAAATGTACCTGAAGACATAGCATTAAAGGCTACCCATAACTTGCTAGAAGAAATATACAGAGGTGGATGCGTTGATTCAGCAAACCAGTTTATTTCTTTTTTATTGATGGTAATTAATCAAAAGGATGTTTCCAGAATTTTGACAGGAATTTTTTCTCCTTTCTCAATTCATTTCATGCGCGCAATAAAGGAAATTTTTGGTGTTAGATTTAAAATTGAACCTTGTCGTAATCAAGAGATTGATATTAATCATGAAAAACTGAGAAAAGAAAAAGAAGAAGAGAAAAATTCTAAGAAAAAAAAGAGAAAAAGAAATTTACAACTTCCAGTTGAGATAAATGCGAGCGAAAATGAGTCGGAAATAGACGAAAAAGAAGAACAAAGAATTAAAAAGCAAAAATTAGATGAAGAAGAAAAAGAAAAGAATATTAAAGAATATCTCAAGTTGGGTCATGAAAAATTTTTGTTATCTTGTGTAGGAATTGGTTTTACCAATTTGAGTAAAACTTATATTTAATTAGAATAAATAAAATTGAAAATAAAAATTTAATTTTTTTAAAAAGTTTATTATTTAAAAAGACCAGTTGAAAATCACATCAATTTTTAAAAATATAGCTTGATATTTTAAATTGAATTTTTCTTTCAAATTTGATTTTTGCAATTTTTTCTAATACTTTGTTTATGTTTGTAAAGCCCAGAGTTGTTTACAAGTCCCAAAAAAAAGTCCTACTTTTCTTGGCAACCATAAAAAATAATAAGGATCGCAGAAATATAATTATTTAAAAAAATCAATAAAAATTTTTTAAAGATATTTTTAAAAAAATGCTTGAAAAATATTTTTTTTCAATTTTTTTAATTATCA
>VANL01000445.1:0-34221 GCA_006352455.1 Brachionus sp. 'Tiscar' | reverse complement strand
TTTTGGTCTAACTAATGACGTGTAAAGCTTTTTGAGAACAAACTCGTTCTTTGTTTTAAATGTTTTCTTAACTATCCTCTTGTCTAAGAATGTTACAAAAAAATTTTATTCAACTTGGTATATTTTCATTTTATTCTTATCCACACTAAAAAAACTTAATCTTAGAAATCAAAACTGTGATCTTAGATATTTGTCAAAAGATGATTAAATTTTTTATTTCATTTTGTTTTAATAAATAAAAAAAAAGAGTTATATTTGATTTATTTTTTAGGCACTCAAGCATGCATAAGTGCTGGAAATGCATTAAACGGAGTGATTGCAGATTTAAACACTGTCATAATGTTTGCTACATCTGGAACCCTAAAATCCGAAGCAGAATCAGACTCGTTGAGTAATCACAGGGAGCTGATACTTCGTTCAGCCAAAATGTTAGTCGAAGACACAAAATCATTAGTGAGTGCATCAGGAACAACATGCATAGACCAGGACGAATTGAGTCAATGCGTTCAAAAAAGCGTCAAGACTTTGTTCAAATTATCTGACACTGTAAAGCTCGGTGCAGCATCTCTAGGCTCCGAACAGCCGGATGCTCAGGTCCTTCTCATTAATTCGGTAAAAGACGTGGCCACAGCATTGAGTAATTTAATAGGCACCATAAAACTAGTATCTTCAAATAATACGCCAACAAGGCAAAGTATTAATTTGAGCCATTCTGCTTCGTTATTGAGTGAATCGGCTAAAAACATGATAACAAGTGTTCAATCACTTTTGAAAACAGTCAAAACTGTGGAAGATGAAGCTCAACGAGGTACTCGTGCTCTCGAATCTGCAATCGAGGCCATCAATCAAGAAATAAAAATTTATTCAGCTTATCTACATTCAGAAGAAGATAGCAGACAAAAATTAAATGAATGCCAGTCAATTAGTCCTGAAGACTTGATTAAGGCAACAAAGCAAATTACAATGGCCACATCGAAATCGGTCGGCGCAGCCAATTCCCTTAGACAAGAGGATATCATTCAGGCAGCAAATTTGGGCCGAAAAGCCGTTTCAGATTTACTTTTTGTTTGTCGTGCATTTGCTATTAACAACACTACATCGGACAAAGACTTGCTAGACTGTCAACAAGAGGTTCTAAATGTAGGCATAACATGCTCAAGTCAATATAAAGAATTACTCGAATGCATTCAAGCTGTATATAATCTAAATAAATTTTTTATATTTTTATTTTAAAAATTTTGTTTTAAAAAGATTTTTAGCAAAGATACAGCAAGTGATTTTAAACAAAATTTAATAGGCTATAGCAAAAATGTTGCCAATTCTGTGTCTGAAATTCTTCAGTTGGCCGAATGTCTAAAAGGCTCGGACTGGGTTGATCCAGAAGATCCGACAGTTATTGCTGAAAATGAGCTTTTGAATGCAGCTATTGCCATTGAGTCTGCTGCTAAGAAGATTTCAAATTTAAAGCCACGTGAACAGGAACAAGTACGAGAACATTTCTGAATCTTTTTTTTTAAATTAATAAAATTGAGATTTAGTTTTAACCTTTTAGTTCGATAAACTTAGCATGGCGGTTATGGAATTTTTGCCAATTTACTGTTTGATATGTTGGATATTTGGTTGTATATTAAACTGTTTTTTGGCATTAACCACTCAACCGAATATCGAACTTATCTGAATAGTATTGGCTTTTATAGACTAACACATTGGTTGCACTTAGTTTTTAAATTTTGTCATTTTTAGTTTTAAAATTTCAACTGACTTGAATAATTTTTCCCAATTTTTTTAAGGCTGTTTCGGAAAATTTGAATTTTGATGAACAAATTCTTGAAGCAGCAAAATCAGTTACCAACGCTGCTGGCGTTCTAATAAAAGCAGCAACAACTGCCCAAAAGGAGCTCGTTTCACAAGGAAAAGTAAAAATTTTCTTTATTCAATAAACACAAAAATTATATTTTTTTAAGAAAAAAAAATTAATTTTTTATTTAAATTAGATCTTTTTTATTTGTAAGATGGCACATTTTTACGATCAAAATATTTTTTATGTAATGATTAATTTATTAAAGAGAAAATTTATGTTTTTATTATTATTAATTAGAGATTTATTTTAAAGTAAGGACAGTTTTTATACTTAAATTTATAATATTTTATTATTTTCTAGATCACTTCAACTCAGATGTTTGAGTGATTTTTTTAGCAATTTATGTATTAACTTTATAAATATAAAATGACATTCTTCATATTGATATCTCTTAAAAAAATGCTCCACAAAGAGCGAACAATGTTAAAAAAAAAAAACTTATTTTATACTTCTGATAATATTCATATTATTCATACTTATCTTACACGTGGAAAATTTCACTTTATTTATTTTTAATTAAAATTAAAAAAGCATTAAATGATCAAATTTTAAAATAAATTAATGCCTTTTTTAAAGTTAGGAATTCGGGGTGAGGCCTTGGGTTAAGGTTCGGATTGCTATAAAGTGTGAAGAAAATTATAAATATGAATAAAATGAAAAATTAAATATATGATTACTCGGGAGAAAGACAGAATATAGACATGGAAAAAAATAGAAAGACAAAATATAGACTAGGACTATTTGTAGAAAAAAATATAGAAAATTTTATTTATATAATTATACTAATATAATTAGAGACTTTGACTTAAACTTAAAATTTAAAAGCTAATTTTTAAATTAACCTTAAAAATGAACAAACATTTTTGGAATTCAATATTTTTTTTTCTACATTTTTTTTCAGGTAAATTCGATATTATCCAATAAAATTTTTTTTTCTATATTTTGTCACACTGCCGATTACTCTTTTTATAGTTATAATATCAAGTAATATGAATTTAGCATTCATACTATTATTTTTATTTTTAGTATCTCGGATAATTCTGACGAAAATATTAAAAATAAAAACAAGCTCATTTCATCAATCTTCAAAGGATTTGAAACATTTTTAGCTTATTAATCAGATAAAGATAGATAAGATTAGTAGTCTTATAGTAATCTATATTTGGATAAAAATGTTTAAAATTTCTTTTAAACGATATTTTAGTGAAAATATTTAATAAAAATGTTAACTGCTATTTTTGAATCTTGGATAAAATTTTGTTAATTTTTGCATAAAATTTTCTCATAGTAAATTCTTTCATTAGAATGCATAAATGATTTTTTTTTATAAGATTGATTAACAGCCTATCTAGAATCAATCAGTTTTGATTAAAAATAATTTAATCAAATAAGATAAAAACAATAATTGGAATTAAAGAAGTATATTTTTCAAATGCATTAATAATAGTTCATAATGCATTTGAAAAATTAGAAGCCATATGTTGAATAGTGTTGGGTACCGTGTGTGGCGGCAATAGACCGTCAAAAAATGATACGTCAAGCGTTTTGGTGGCCGGGTGTGAAAACAAACATTTAAAAAATTTTAAATATGAAACGGTTCCCAGCACTAATGTTGAAGTTGAAGTCAAAAAGTCCGTCTAACAATAAAAAATAAGCAATTTAGAAAGATTTAATTTTTTTTATATTGTAATTTTTTAAGAAAATTTCTGATGACGATTCGGATTATGATTCACAGGTTTGATAACTAAGAACTTAACTAGATTTTCTTAAAACTACTAAAAATATGACTTGGGTTTTAGAAATGCATGAATTTAGAATCTTCTTTTTTTAAAGAAAAAAAATTTATTAAAAAAAATCTAATTCAATACACAGTTTAAGCCCATAATAAATTCGAATGAAGACGATGGCCAGTGGTCTCAAGGTTTGATATCAGCAGCGCGTATGGTTGCAGCAGCCTGTCACACATTGTGCGAAGCAGCAAATGGACTTGTTCAAGGACATGGAACTGAGGAAAGATTAATATCTTCGGCAAAACAAGTAGCAAGCTCAACTGCAGCACTCCTGGTTGCCTGCAAAGTAAAATCTGACATGAGCTCTCAAGCTATGAAGAGGCTGCAGCATGCTGGTAATGCAATTAAGAGAGCTACCGATGCTTTGGTCAGGGCTGCCCAACAGGCTGTTGACACAACTGAAGAAGACCAGTTAATTCAATTAAATAGTAAATTTGTTGGCTCAATGGCTCAAGAGATTATGCTTCGTGAAGAGATTCTGAGAAAAGAAAGGGAACTAAGAGCCGCCCAAGCAGCTTACAGTGCTGTAAAAAAAGCTAGATACATTCGAGACGAGCAATCTCCCTCCTCGAATTCGAATAGCTCGACACCATATCCTCCGTCTATCACTACAAACAATACACATGAAACAAATACAACGAATAACAAAAACAATGATTGAAGCAGAGATTATAAATTTCTTAATTAAAAGGTGCTTTATTTTTATTAAAACTATGCCATTTTTGTGTAGAAGATAATTTATTTTTAGCTAATTTTATCTATTCATATCATTTTTAAAAAATTGTAATAAAATTTTAAATAGCTTAAAAAGAAAATAAATTTTATACCTAGTGTACAATTTTGAATTTCAATAAATTTTAAAACTTAGATTTTGAGTATTTTTTTTTTTTTTGGAAAATTTCTATTAAAAAAATAATCTTTTACTTTAAATTTATTATTTCAGAAATTAAATGTTTACAAGAATACACGAATAAATTCCTTTTTGGTTTAAGAAAATGAAATAATTTCAATATTTTATTATTTTTCACTTGTTTTAGATATTTGCGCATTATTAACACTAAAAAACCGAACGGGTTTTATGTTACATCTTTTCTTTGTTTTTAGTTAAATAAATTCTAATCAATATTGAAAATTTTTTTTTAATCAAAATTCAAAAATCAAAGAATATTAAAATTATTTTATTTTTGTTGCAAAATGTGCTTATTTTCATAGAATAAAAACTAAGAAGAAAGATAATACAAAGGGTCGAAAAAAACCTTCCGGCTTTTGAGTGTTAAAAGAAAATATCAAAAAAAGAAAATTTTTTTTGAATTTGAATCATCAATATAATACTTGGGTTTAATTAAAAACACATTTTGAAAAATGCCTAATCCATTAATTTTTTCAAGTTACATATATTATTTTATTCATATAATATGATTTAAAATTTTTTTTATTATAATACTTAAATTACTAATTTTACATTTGCCCTCAAATTAAATAAACAATTTTTGAAAATTAATATTAATTTAAACAGCCCAAGGAGCTAAAACAAATATATATTTTTTAAAACAAATTAATTAATACATCATATTTTTTAAATATTAAAAAATAAAGTTTCCAAACTCAGTAAAAATTTGATCATTTTTAAAGCTAGCTAGCTTTTGAATGGATAATAAATAACTGAATACTGGTTATTTTTGAGAAAATGGATTTTGAAGCATATTAAAAGCACGCCAATTTTTTTTTGTTCTTGAATATATAGGTTTATTGTATACAAATGTATTATTTTTTTATTGTATTTACTGGTGCATAAAAAAATTTAAGCATAATTAAAAATCAAAATTTTGTAAAATTAAAATTTCTAACAAGAGGGCTGAAAAGAAGCCTATGCCATTCGGAGCTGCCCTGGAAATTCCCCTTTCCTAAATTATCTTTTAAATAAATAAATAAATCAAGATAGATAAGCTAATCATTTTTTAAATTGGTTCAATATTTTTTTTGCTGTTAAAAAATACTCTTTAAAAAAATAAATCTAGTTTAATATACATCTAAACAATTCGCTTGCTTTTTAATTTAAATTCAATTTGAAAAATATGCATCTCGTTTTCTCTAAAGAGAAACCGTTTTCTTTTTTAATTTGGGAAAAGTAAAAAAATTATCATGATAATTTTATGATAATATTTAATTATAGTCAAATATTTTTTTGTCAGAATTAATATTGGTATGATTTTATAAACAAATCTATTTTCTTATTATCTAAATTTTTGATTTTTAAAAAATGGCTTTTAAAAATATTTATTCTTATTACAGGCTAGTTTTTTGAGGAACTATTTTCAAGATAAAAAAGGAATTTAAAAAAATATTATTTTTTATTTATTCTGATTCTCTTATTTAATTAAGAAAAGAATTTTTCAAATTATTTAAATCTCATTTTTTGAGCTTTTCTAAGTAATAAAGTAAAATTATTATTTTTCTGCTTATTTTCAAAAATCAACGCTTATTTTCGCCATAAAGTTTTAAATAGCTGTATTTCCTGAATTATATGGATAATTGAATATGTATAAAATCAATTATCTCGTTTAATCAAATAAGCAATTAAAATAAATAAGAATTTTTGTAAATTAAAAAATTGAGATTTTATAATATCTTGAAGCTTAAAAATAATATTGTTGAATTATTTAAAATTATGCTTACAAAAATTTCTTAATCTTAAATAAATGCAATGTAAAATGGGAGTTAAAGCATTTTTACTTTGAATTATTGACAGATAAGTATGTATCTTTTATCAATAGGCTTTAATCAATTTATTTATTTGCTTGGAAAAAGCTTCTATTCAATTTTTTAGTTAGAATATTTTTTTAAAATAATAATAAAAATATTTTTCAATAGATTGAAAATTTAAACAACAATATAAAATCAAAATTTAATTAGACTTAAGTGCTTTTATTTGCACAACTTAAGTAATGTAATTATTTTCAAAAGATTTTTTGGAATGCATTCATTTCAATAGATTTGATTACTATTCTTTGTTTTTAATTGAGACTAAAACTTGTCAATACCTTAGCTATGCATGTAAATGACTGAAAGCAAGATTTAAGATGATATTTTTTATAAAATTTAACTATATAGATAATTGAGAATTATCATTAACCATAAAGTCTGTTTTATATATTAAGCTTTTTTCAAAGTCTCACGTTTATTAAATTTAAATGAATTTATTTTAAAAAAATATTTTCAAAGATATGCAGTCAAAAAATCAAGATATCTATTTTGATTTTGAAATTTGTAAAAAAAAAATAAATGCTTGAATTTTCTCGAAGTTAAAAAAATTCATTATTTGATTTTAGTAAATCTTAGATATAATATTGAAATTAGTATTTCATGTTAGCAAATGTTTAACAATTAAAATTTTGGATAAAGACAAAAAACGAATAAAGGGGGTAATTACTCAGCAAACGTAATTTTTGAATCCTCCTAACAAAATAAATGTGTTTAAATAAAAAAAAAATTTTTTATCTAACATTTGTTTGTTGGGTAAGAAATCGATAAGCTTTTTTCGAAATTGCAGAATTTAAATTTTTTTTTTTAAATCGATAAAAAACAGCTTGAATTAAAATAAATACTTGATTGTTTTTTATTCCACTTGAACTGGTTAATAGAAATATAATCAAATTAAGGTATTTTTACTTTTATTATTAATTTTTTTTCTAAATCACCCATGAATGTGTGTGTAGCACTTTTTAAAATATTTGATATTGAAAAGAAATAAATAATTTTTTTTTGATATTAGAAATCATAAGCCCTTGTTAACTACACTTAATTTTGTTCTTATTTTTAAACACCATGCTTGTATGAAACTAAAAAAACAAATAAATAAAATAGATTCGTTCTTTTAAACACTGTTATAATAAACTAAAAAGATTTTTCTAGTCATAAAACGGAATGGAATTAAACTTAGATATAAAATCACGATTGCATAATTATATATATTTATTTTTAAGCTGAATTTCGGAAAAATCACTATCTCAAATAATTTGTAAAAACTAAAAACTAAGTTCTAAATTATACATCGTCATAAATTTTTATTTTTTGAATTTCCAATTTTTGAATATTAATCTTTTTAATTATAATTGTTATTATAATATTATTAATTAAACAAATTAGTCGTATGTATTTGATTGGAAATAACTAGCTGATTATGCATAAAAATAATGTCCAATTTAGATTTTTGATTTATGTGCATTTTGAAAATAAAAATGAATAAAACTTAGGCATTTTTATTTTACTAGTTTAGACTGTTTAATTAAGATTGAATTTTTTGTCTAAATATGCCTTCAAGCAAATTAATGTCTAAATTAACTCCAGAAGCATATTTCGTTTGTAAATAAAAGTTTAAGATAATTCAAATGATTAATTTTAAGGATAAAAAACAAAATTGAATTTTTTATATTAAAAAACAATGATAATTATGCATCTGAAAAATTTTTGACGGTTCTAGGGTTAATCATTTTTTTCTTAATTTGTTCTTTTTTTTGCATAGCTGAATTAAACGACTTGTTTTTATTTTGCAAAATGCAATTTTCAATAAATTTTTAATTAAATTTAGAAAAAAAAGAGTCAGGTTCATCATCTCATATTACTTCATTTGACATTAAATATTTCCTTTTGTTTTGATAATCTAGAACTTTAAAATATTTTAAAGCGTTTGAATTGCTATGAATAATTTTACTTTTATTACTGTAAGAATTTAAAAAAAATAGACATTTAATTTAAGTAATTTAATTAATTGATAATATTTATTTTCTTACTATGCTGTAGACACAGCTTTTTGATCATAAGATGTCCAGGTCTTATTGATTCAAGGCATCATTTTTTTGCTGTTTTTAATACTAATATTTTCAAAGAAATTTTATATCAGTTGATTTTAATAAAAATTTCATGTTTTATTTAAAGCTTGATTTATACATAATTAAATTACTTCCTAAATTTAGATATGTCGCAAAAGCTTCGGCATATTTATTATGAAATTGAATTTTGAAGCGATCTGGACATCACATGGATACATAGAGTGTTTTTAGACGATGCTGCATTCGTATTTTTTAATTAGCTAATTTAATGCTTGATCATGATTGTTATACTTGGTTTATTTTGAGTCTTTGAAATCATTTGTTCAATAGAGCTTGTTAAAAAACAACTCAAGTCGAGTTGGAGAATAACATCGATAGGAAAATTCTTTAATAGCTAAAAATTAAAAAAACTGTAAAGCTTAAATCGTAATTTTGCGTTTAAATTTAATCTTTTTATGACTTGAAATTAATTAAAATTTTAGTTCTATTTAAACAGAATTAATATGGGTTGAAAATAAACTTTCAGGATTTTAAATAATTTTCATTAAAATTCTATAAAAATGATTTAATTTTAATTTTTCAAACTGATCAATATCCATTGGCGACTAATTTAAAAATTAGCTTTTTAATTTATGATTCGAAAATACAATTAAATTAAACTATTCGATTTATTTTAGTACATCAGTCAATCTCGAGAGTATTACATAACATGACTATAATTTATTTTTAAATTATAAACAAAATTTAGATCCTAACATTCTTAAAATCAAATTGCATAATTGAATAAAAAAAAATTTTTAAATATTAGAATTATTTTTTCTATTTGAATTATTAAATTTAAAACGTTGATTTTTTCTTCAAAATTAAAATTTTTCTATTAAATACTGGTCAATAACAGTTAAAAATATTTTTATCCAAAGTTAAAATTGTGTATTTATTTGTAATGTATCACTAACTAAATATTTTTATTTATTTAATAATTGATATTTAAGATTGATTAATATTTTTTTAAGCAAAACTAACCAAGATAAACAAAAAGCACCTTTTCTCAATATTCTAAATTTCTTTGATTTTATTGTCTGGATATTTTTCAAATTCAAATTTATCTATCATGAAAAATAATTTCAGCTAAAATTTAACGCTAAGAGTTGAGAGAACAATTACTTATTGCTAAGAGAACAAATTAAGTTTTAACTGAGACTATTTTTCTTTCAAGTTGATTTTTGTCTAACCTGAAAAAAAAATTCAATAAAAAAAAATTAAAACGAGAAAATAAAGCAGCTTTTGTACACATTTTAAAGTTTTTTTATGTTAGAAAAAGCTTCAATAAGAGTTTTAATTTCGATTAAGTAAATACATACAGTTTTTAATACGCTAATCAATTATTTATTCACTAATTCAATGGCATAAATTTTGGATTTAATAAAATCTTATCGGATATTTTAGAGAGGTAAAATTAAATCAAGAATTTTTCAGCACGAAAAAAAAACAAATTATTTATAAATCTAGAATTAATGCTAAGTGCTTGGAAAAGTCTGTTCGATTAAAACTGTTGGCTCAGTAAATTAGTATTAGGCAAATTTTAAAATAATATTTTAGTTTAAAAAAAAGGGTACTAATTAGAGCATATAGTTTTAAGTCCATGATTGGAAAAAAGCATCTTATATGATTTGTTTATTTCAATATTAAATTAATTTCTATAGCTCTCGCATTCATCAAGAGTATTTTCCTCGGCAAACAATTTTCTTCTTAGATTTATCGCAACTAAGCGAGTCTTGACAAATTTGGTCTCAAATATTTTAAAATTTGACCTGATTCGTTGAGAAAACACAAACCAAAGGTTGTTCGGACTTTTTCCGTAAAAAGCTTAGTTGTTTACAATTCTAGGTTTTTCAGACTCGCAAATTTTTTTTGCTCACTCACTCTCACACACTCACACACACACACACACACACACAATCAAACAGGGTCTCCCTCCGAGATCTTGCATTTATTACACTCGTCATTTTATATTTTAACTCTTAGATTTTTTCATCAAATTTAATTTTAGAAATTCTTTTAGCAAAAATGGTAAACAATTAGTTTTATTTTTTACGAGATTAATTAAAGATAATAATGTTTAATTTCTAAATGAAGAAAGTTGCAGTAAAGTAATCGATATTCTTCATTAGAAAAATCCTTTTTCAGACTTGATTACTAAACTTCCTTCGAACAACAATCATCAAATTGAATTGGCAATTTTCCTCAGATTTTAGATTAAATTTTGACAGATAAGATAGCTTTTTGAAAATAAACTATTATAAACTTAAATTTTTCTACTCAAAGCAATGCATGGTCTTTTGGTCCATATATTGTAGTGCTATGTGTCTTAACAAATTAAATGTTTAGAATCAACTTTCAACGGATTAAATATGCTTGTTAATTAGATTTTTATCGATGTTTTATTTCAAGTATTGAGATCAAATAATAAAAGCTAAAAACTGATTAATTCCATAAATCAATAGGATTTTTTTTTATATCTTAAGTTAATTTAGACATTTCGAAAACGTCAATTTGCCAAATATAAAACAAAATAAAAATAAAAAAGATTTAAGTTGTAAAAAAAATGAGAGCGCCGGATAATAATAATAAAAAATTAATTTAAAATTTTTTATTCACTAATTTAGAAAACTGTTGCTTATTTGCTTTTATGTATATTTGTTCGTTCGTTTTCAATATTTTTTGTTCATTTCCTAGAGATTTTCTTCTTTATTTTCTATTTATTTTCATTATAGAGCTACCACTATAGAGTAGAAAATAAATTTAAAATACATCAATTTTGATTTTTATATCGAAATTAGTTAATTGCCCCAAGACTTTTGCATAATTTGCAAACCATGTATCAAATCTGGAATAGGTCGTTTCACTAAGTCATTCATTTCGACAAGTATACTTGATTTTACTCTAATTTAAGTCATAGTCCATCGAGTCATTCAAATTTTAGCATTCAATTTAGAAAATTAGATCTTGTTTTGAAATTTTTTATTTAAGTAATTGTTTGAGAAAAAAAAATAAAAAATTTTAAAAAAATTCAGTTTATTTAACAGAGGTTTGTATAGCAGTGCATTGTCATTTAATAAAACATAATTGATCTTATCATGTTTAACCCGAATTTTAAAATAAATAAGCTTAAGAGATTAAAGAACGATAAATAAATAGAGATAAAATAAATAGATAATTTTCATTTTTCGACTTATAAACCTGCTCAGGTATGATGCGTTAAGTAACTTTGTTAATGTTGAAAAAAAATTTACCTTTTTATTTGATTTAATAAGTTTTTCTTTTCTAGTCGATAGTAATAAAAATTTCAACCAGCTTTTTTTGTTGTTTCAGTTCGGCATAGCTTATGAGAGCCGATTATACTCAAGAGATTTATTCGCTTACTTACACTTAGTAATTAACTTGTCTTATCTTTGTTTTGTATTCGTTTATTTTATCTAAATATAAAATAGCCTGCCAAGCAAATTTATGTTTATCTACTCAAATAGATTTTAAATAAAAATTTTATTCGTTTAATTTTTTTGCTAGTCGGAATATTCATACAAAAATTCAGTCATCAAACTTAGACCCGGACTATAAATGGCTTGTAGTCCAAAATTATTTATGCTAATTCAAAATTGGTGATTTTCTATTTTAAGAATTATCTCATAGATTTTTGTTTTTTAAACTAATTAAATTTAGAGTTTTTGCCTAAAATCACAAATTTAATTTAATTCTAGACAGGCACATGCAAATTAATGGGTCAGTGATTAGGAAAGTGTTTAGCTAGTTACTTAAATAAAATAGAAAATAAGAAACAATAGAAAAATAATATTATTTAAAGCGTTCAATTAAAAATAAAATTCCCTTAATCAGTTATTTTTAGGCTTCTCTTTTTTTTCAAAGATTTTTTCATTCATGAGATCCATAAAATATAGGACACACTCTTATTCACTAAATTTTTTTGGATATAATTTAATGTCATGTCTAAAGTACTCATTATAAAATTGATAATTTTGGCGAATAAGATTTTTGGCACATTATAATAAATCATAAATGAAAATATTAAATTCTTATAATCTTCCCATCTGATCTAATTGTTGATAGACTATGTAATCAATTCAGTGTGTTTAGTTTTACTAGTTACTAGTCTAATTTCATCTATTTTTTTTGTTTAATATTTGATTACGTTAGTTTGATATTGCACGATTTTCAATATGCAAAACGAAAAATCAACCGATCAATTTTTACTAGATCAAAAAGATTTTATTTTATTTTCTTTTTATTAATCTCTAGGTCGTTTTCAGGAAAGATATATGATATAATTTAAAGATAATATTTTATTTATTTGATTATCGAGCAGATGCCATCTGAAAATTCATCTAAAAATTAGAATATTACTAATTTAAAAGCAAATATTAATTTTAAAATTTCAGTTTTATATCAGGTCAATAGAAATTTTTTTACCTGAATATCGAAAGGCGCTCTATTTTTTCTGTATTTTTATTTATAAATTTTTAAGTAATAATTTAACAACTATTTGAAAAATTTTTTTTTTCCTTTCAATTACTGTTTTTATTAAGTTTTAATGTTTAAATGCTTTTAATAATTGTTTTTGTTCATTTATTAGCTAATCATGAAACAAATAATCCTCAAAGTGACCCAATTAAGATATTAACTAAAAGCTAATTCCTTGGTTTGTTTGACTATTCAAAAGTAGAGTAATCTTATCATAATTAATTAGAATAAATAAAAAAGCTGAGCATGGTAAAATCCAATTATTTTTTTTCCGATTTTAGGAAACTGTTTGCTAAATTTTTTAGCTATGAATATAATATAAAATTAGACCCTAGTTGACTTTTAATTGGTGCCATTTTATTTCTCTTTAAGTCAAGATCTGTGCAATATTTATATTAGCATGAATATAGCATATATTTGGTCAATTGGTAACAGAGAAGACCTATTTCAAAAATATGTATATTTAGTCATTAATTAATTCGTATACGTAAATTGTTTATTATAAAATAAGAAATGAAAATATTTTATAGCTTAAGAAAAGAAAACCATATAAATTCAAGAGAGAGAGAGAGAGAGAAAGAGAGAGGAAGGGGGTAAACACTGAGAAAAAGCGAAATAAGAAAACTAAAGTCATTAATATTTTATTTATGCAGATTGTAAGTTAAATTTAGTTTTTAGTGTTTTCATTTTTCATTCTTTTTATTTAAGAGTTAATTAAATTTTCTAAATTAAACAGGTAGAATAAATTAATAATCTAAAACGGCCTGTGGCTATAATACCACTTTTTTTCTTATTTTGAAGCATTAACAGTTTTTATTTTCATATCATTTGAAATTTAACATTTGGCAAAGAAGCGTTTTTGTTTGCTCTTGTTGAAATGTTCATCGACGACAAAGAATTGATGTTAATTTTATTCCAAAAAGTGATATTTTTTCCTTTAATTAAAAACTAAATTTCAAAATTCCATTTTTTGACAAGTATAAGCTGATTTCGCATGATTTAATTCAGTTTAAGCTTAAGTTTTTTTATTTTATTACTAATCTATTTATTATCATGTTTTTGATAAAATTTTAGCCTAATATCTTAAATATTCTCTTAATTAGAAAATAATTAAATTCGAATTTAGTCTATAAGTGAATTAGAAAATATAGAACCCATTTATCCGGAAAACTAATTTTAAATTTTAACCTCATTTTGTACATTTGTTAAACGCGAGTCTGTGTATAGCTCAAACAGGTACCTGGTTTGGCAATTTGATAGTTTTTTTTTCTAAGTTAACTCTAATTATATTGAGATTTTTTATAGATAAGAATATCAAAGTTTATATTTAAATTCATATTTGAAAAATTTTCGTAGATTAACAATTTTCGGCAATAAAGAGCAAAAAATTTTCTTTTATCACTGATCTAAAATCAATATAGAAATCTACAAAAGTATATGTATCCAAAGTTTAGCTTTATTCGAAAATTAATAATTAAGACTTAGACTAATAATGTTTACTCTTATTGCTAGCTTTATTTTATTTGCAAATAATTGCAGGAAATATACTAGGCAACACATATTGAGACTAGTACCAATACAGTAATTTGATACTATAAAAAAAAACTAATAAACCAGAATAATATGGCGTGTCATCTAAAAAAATAAATGAAATTGATATGCAAGTGTAAACTTAAGATAAAATACACGTTAATTTATCTAATTGGCTTTTTTTTTTTATAACAAATTCATTAAAAACACCAAATAAAATGACAATAAAGGTAAATAATTTTTGTTGAATTTAAAGCTAATTGAGTATAATTTATTATTTACGCATTATATGAATTAAATCGATTGATTTTTTTGTTATTTAATTGAAATTCCAATATACTTGTTTTAATGAAAAATTATTCTGATACTAATCTTTAATATGTGCTTTTTAAAAATCATTTAGGACAAGTCAAAAACTAAAGTACTTAGTTAACTATGATTTACTTTAACGAATTTTGTGTTTAAAGCCATTGGACGAATTCTTTTAAAGACCGTAAACAATAATTCAGTCTTAGTTAGGATTTATTTTAAAATGTTAATTAAATTCGACAACCGACTTTTAGCATTGACTACTTTTTGTGACTTCCTATTTTAGGAAATATTATCTTATTTTTGTAGCTAAAACTTTTAAGTACGGCCTCATAAATTTGATAATTGTTCTCCTAAAATTTCTATTTATTCAAGTGTTTTTTTTCGAAAATCACTAAATATTTTTGAAATTAAAGTGACTTAATATAAAAAAATTCGAATAGAAAAAAACAAAGAGCTAATATTTAGGTTATAAATTATTTTTAAGTATTTTAAGCTCTCAAATATACGATTTTCCTGGTTTATTTTAGTTTTTAATAGATAAAAAATAAATCTATTTTGGACATGTGTACGAAAAAAGATAAAATGCACATCAATTTCTTCCAACCCAGCCTATAATGATGATTTTTAAATTGGCAAAAAAGATATGCCAAATTATTTGTCTTCTATCACTGAACAATTTATTTTAATTTCTAATTGAATTTTCCCGAAAGAAAAATATAAGTTATAACATCTGCATGATTAAGATGAAATTCTCTATCAGTTAGTTTAATTTTAGAAATGATCAAATAAGTTATTAATTAAAACATAACCTTAAAATTTTCAACTTTATCAAAAACATATCCTTTTTAAAATTCCAAAATTAAAAATTAGCAAAAAAATATATATAAAAATAAAATTTAAAACTTTTTTTAAGAATTATAATTAAAAAAGTAAAGTGATTATGCTTAAATTAAGCATAGGTTCATTTTGAGTTCAATATTATAAATAAATAATAACTGATGCGTATTAAAAACTAGTCTGATTTTATTGAGGATAAAATAGTAAATGATCAACTATTAAACGAAAAAGTTAAGAGTGGCGTAATAGGATGCACAATTTTCTTATTTATCATAATTAGTTTTAAATCTATTCGAGTTAAAAAATATTTATTATTATTATGATTTGTAGGACAGTGATTAAGACACAACTAAATGTCTATATAAGCGTAATAAAGTCAACTAAATAAAATCTAAAGATTTTGCAGTAAATTTTAGAAAAAAAAATGTTTTAATAAAAATATTTTTATTTCAAAATTGAAAAACCAAGCGACGTTATTATAAGAAAAAAAAATGAAAATAAAACAAAATCAATCATTAACAGAAGATAAATCGATAAACAATTATACAACAAATAACAGTTTGAATACCACGCCAACTGCTAGGCAAACATTTAAGGTTATTATTTGTTTAGAGTGATGAGTCCGGGTCATATGGGGGACTATACTCATTGGAGAGTGACCGTTTGCGATCACCACTCCACTCCCGAGTGGGCTGGACTTAGTTTACTAAAACAACTAACTAAAAAATATTTTTTGTTTTTCAATTTTATTTAGAAAAAAAAACCTAGTTTGTGTGTAAGTAATACTAATGAATATACGAAAATGATGGATACACAACAAATTAGTGATCTAAATCAAAGCGAGGCTGTGAGCATCGAGCCAGATAGCTTGATATCAGAAGAAGTGCTTGACGAGACCAAGCAGACACGCAGCGTGGGAATTTGCACGGACAGTTCGGACTTGGCGCCGTGTGAGCCCGGCACAAACATACTTCTCGAGGGCATAGTGTGGAACGAGACGAGCAAGGGCGTGCTCATTCTTAACGTGAGCTGGCGAGGCAAAACTTTTGTCGGCTCGCTTATAGACGCGGCCAAGACGAGCTGGGCGCCACCTCGATTCAAAGACATACCCAAATTTAAACAGAACAAAGAGGCATATCCGTTTTTCAATCAATACGGCTCGAATAACTTATATCCGAGCTCGGATCCGTCGTTTAACCCGTTTGTTTCTCAGCCCAATCAGAACGGTCTGTCAACAGATCCGACAGTGCGCACCCTTCGTAATGGAAAGCGCCGCTACATAAATCAGTTTGAGAGCGATCTAATGTCAGATATTGAATTTGATATTTGCAATGGTAACGGCGTGCCGACTCAACAGTCCACTACGCCCGTAAACGTCAAAGATGTAAAGGTCAAGGAGTCGCACTCGTCCGCATCTTCAGTAAACGAAGAAGAATTCGACGCCATGACTCAATCGAGCACTGCTAGCTCGACCAGCTCGAAATGTTCGAATAAAAGCGCGGGAAAAAAAGCTAAATTAAACAATGGCGATGCTAAGTCAACAGCTTCAAATTCATCTGCACGCAGCTACAAGAAAAATAAAAAACTCAATCCGGACCAAACACTGAACAGCTCAAATTTAGACGACACTCTATCAAGCTCTATGGTTCAAGGCAGACACACACCGGTTAATTATGATAGCTCAGAGCCGGCTACAAATGTAAACGCACAAGAGGTCAAAACCTAAGCAACATTTTTAAATGATTCGTTTGTCTTCTTTCTGCCTCTCGCTATCTTTTTTTTTTAAATTCAATTAGCTTTTTTTTTTAAAGTAATTAAATTAAACCGTTTTTTATTTTAGTTTAAAAAAAAAGGATAAATTTTTATGTTCTTAATTTGGTATCATATGATTAGAATTAAATTCCATTGTATTCGGGTTAGAAAAAAAAATAATCACTTAATTAGAAAATAACAAATTGGGTTTTATTTTGTCGTTTAGTGTTTGGGGTGTTTTTTTTTATTCTTTTTTTTTTTTCAATTAATTAATTTTTATTCGTTTTCGCTTGTTTTGTATAATGACTTTTGGCTCGCCCTCTTTTTTTTTTGTTGCTTAAATTTTTTTTTATCAAGTTCGTATTCGATTTTGGTGAATTTATCGATCATAAATTAGAGTTAAAGTCACACTAATTTTTTTTTTGATTTTCATTATTATTATTATTTAAAAAAAAATATATTTCAATGACACTTTATATCTGTTATTAATCGTTAAAGAAAAATTAATTTTTTACAAAAAAATTACATTTTTTATAATTTTTATTTCTTATTCAAATAAATTGTATTTAATTATTTAATTATGTTTTTTTTTTTGTTGTTGTTCGTCCATACTGAATTATTAATTGCTAAAACACTGAAAAATAGTTTAGATTGAAACTATTGAGATAGAAAATGATTGATGTTCGAAATAAATGCTAGGCTGAATTAATTAGATTTTTTGCTTTCCGAATTTCAAGTGCTTTTGGCACGCATTTTAGCTATCGTTAATATTTTTCTGTCCAAACGGATCAATGCACAACTAGCAAAAACTTTTGTCAACAATTCGACTATAATACTTTAATCCTTCCTTTTTCTAAGTTTAACTAATGCCAACACAACCAACACATTATGTAAAAAAAATAGATTGTTTTCTAATGCATGCAATAAAAATAAATTATAAAAATCTCCTTTTTTGTCTAGAATGATATTCAAGAGAAAAATTATTTATTTTTATTTGATTAAAAGTCCACAGTAAATAAGAAAAATTAAAAAAATATATATTTAATTTTGATAAGTAAAGGGCGGGAGAAATTTCGCTCCAAATTGAGCTAATCTCTATAATTTAGAAATAAATAAATTTTATAGGTTTTGTTATCATTAGATTCGTGTAGCGTTGACCTTTTAAAATTTATTTATGAATTATTTTAACACTCTATTAAATTCAAATTGAAAATTTAACTGAATATAATTTCTATTTAAAGAAATTTATTTATTAAATATATTTAAAAGCAATATTATTTAAAAAATGTCTCGAAAGAATTTTTTATTGATAATAAAAAAAAATGTTAATTAAGTTTTTATTAATTTTTTACAAATTTTAAGTAATTTTTAAGAGTAAAAGTTATATTAGAAAAAATTTTAATTAGCTTATCCGGCTGACAATAACAATCGATTAATTTTGACTTGGTCGTATTTATTCATTGATAGAAGTCCTGTGATAATATTGGTCCTAATGGGTCACTAATACTCTTTGAAATAAAGCAATTAAAAATGAAGAGAATTAAACGCTTTGAATTTTGAGCCATATATCGGAGAGAATTAATACAAGGTTGCAAGCAATATGAAATGATTAATTAGTTTCCGATGAAAGGAATTATTGATTGAATCTGAAATCGGGACCACATTTTGTTTAAATAATTAATCAGGCAATATTTTGTTGATCAACTTCGAGACACTAGTTCAAGTGAAAGGAGCAATTTTTTGATTTTATAATCATTTGAAATTTATTTTATGAAATTTTCACCTTCTCAGGCAATTTGAGAAAACCGGCTTTAAATCTAATTAATTGGGTTACAATTTTAATAGGACTGATTGTTTAAACAAAAGCGAAACAGCTTGAATTCAATGATTACCTACTTGATGATATTCAAGTGACTGGCTAAAATCAATATTTACACTAAGCCGTTAAAATATTCAAAATGATGAAAGCAAATTTTTTTCTGTATTAACAATTTAATAATTTACTAAATTTGATACTTTAGTCATGGTTGGCACGAAAGAAAACATTTCAAATTGTTTTTACTAATTCTCAAATCAATGTTTAAATTAGATTTATTTATATGCTATAAACAAACTAATCTTATTCTAATAAAACACATGCTGGAAAATTCGGATATTTTGTTATGCATATCCAACTGAGATGTGTGTGTTTTTTTTGTGTATGCGCGAACTGGTTTATCAATGAATCATTTATCATTAATCTAAATCTTGGTCTAGATGAAATTTTAAATGGGCTTAGATATTTAAACTTTTGTGTCGAAATTCTATGAAAATAGCTAAAGGAAAAAATCTATCGATTTTTATTTGTTTTCTTTTTAGTTCGTTCAAATCGAGCAGCTTTGAGACACATTTTTGAGATCATTAATTTTCTTAGGAACCATTAAATTTATTTTATTAGTTAGTCAAAATAAAATATTTTATTAAATTTTTTTAATTTTTCATTAAATTTTGATATTTTAAATCAAAATAAAAACTGAATTGACTTGAAATATTAATGAATCTAAAATGGTTTAAATTAAAATATTATTTTTAATAAAATTAATAGTACAAACTTCAAAAAACAATATTTTGATTCAGAGAACACTTGAGGACAATTTGAGTTTGTGATAAATACATCATTATTTTAATAAAATTTTGACTTTTTTAACATCATGCTTTTTAATATTTAATTATTCTAAGATGCTCAAGTTAAGTTTGATTATGTTTGAACAAAGTTGATTTAATTTTAAGTTTAGTTGACAGCTGTCTCATTTTAAATTCTTCTAGTGCGAAACAAAAAATATTGATTTTTGGGTAAATTTTTTGTTTGAACAAATGATTCAAGATTGTTATTTGAAGCTAGGTTAGGATTTCATAGATCAAATGAGATTTTGTTCTTAATTAAAAATAACTGAATTTGGAAAAATAATTTAAGCGGTAATATTTAATTTACTTGATAGGTATTTCTCAATTTTAAGAATATTTTTTTAATTTTCAGCCTCTTCTTTTTTAAATTAAAATTCAATTTCAATGAAACAATTAAATTTATCGATTGCTCTTTTTTGATAGAAAATTTTAATTTCCAAAATGTATATTATTCAGAAAAAAAATAAAATCGAGCTATTGAATTGGTAAAAATAAAAAATTGATTAAATAAATTAATTTCTAATAAACATAAAGATTTATCACATAACCTAACAATTATATATATTATTAATTGACAGATTTCGTTCTAATTTCTATTAAAAATTAGCCTTAGGATAAAAAGGCTTAAAAAAACAATTAGTATTAAATTTAAGAATTTGATTTATTTCTAATTTTGAATGGTAACACTAATAAAATTGTTTGAAACACTAAATTTTAGTTATGAAAATAAAATTATAGAATTATACATTTTAGACATTGTAATATTAACTTAGTGAACTTTTAACAAAATTAACTAAAGAATAATTAAAAAAAATTAAGAAAACCGAATATTTTTTCTAATGATTTTTTTTAATAATTATTTTAACATATAATAAAATGATTGATGAAATATGTAAAAATGTACAATTTAGTTAGAAATGACCCATTAAGATATTAAATCTATATTTGTAGTTCTCAGAAAAGTATTTTTTAAAACAATCAAAACCACGTCTTTAAGTTTTCTACCCAGTCATAAATATCTTATACAAACAAATTGGATTTTGAATAAATAAATTTTTGAGAGAGTCAATGTAATATTGTTTTATTAACGCAAATATTTGTCTTATTAACTCTTTAAAGAACGGGAAATTGAAAATTCTACAAATAATTATTTTGTCATGATTAACAGTTGTTCGATTTTTTATTTATTTAATTTTAAAATTTTTTTTTGACAGAACACAGGGTATGAACTTAATGCTTGGCTAGAATTTTTTAAAAATATAAAAAAATCGAATGAATCAAAAATAAAATTTTTGAATTAAATATCTAATCGAAAATAAGGTTCTAAATTTCATGATAGGAGATCATTTTTGTAAAGCTTATTGAAAATAGGACACCATAAAGTTAAGCATTTTTAAATTAATTAATACTTTATTAAGTTTATTAAAGTTAGTTAAAGTTTAACTAACTGAATTTCTCAGAAAATAAGATTTAAAAATTTCAGAGTTTATTATGAAAATATTTAATATTAACATTTACATTAAATTTTAAAAAAATTTATAACCAAAGAATAAAAAAATTTTAATAATTCTTATTTTTTGTGTGAGTGAATTTTTTCTTACCGATGAGAATGACGATAAGAACCATCAGACCCCATTTTTGCCTCATTTTGATTTGAAAATAATTAAAAATAATTGAATTATTTGATATTTTTAATTTAATATTTTGGATGTTAAATGACTGAAATATTTCCATCCGGTCAAGATTCTCCCATGAAAATTTTCTTTGTCTTGAACAGAAATTCGTTTGTGGATGACATATTTTATTAATGATGAGAGTCTTAGCTAAGACTATTTATTCTCTGTAAAAATTTACAACTTTAGAACACAAAAATTAAAAGATTAGTTGGCTTTTTAGCACCTAATACTAATTCAAAAAGACTTAACAAATTAAACTATATAAAGATCTTAAACTTTTTTATTATAATTAATCAAATAATTTTATTTTGAAATGAAATTTCTACTCGTCACCAAAAAATTGTGTCAAGAAGCTTTTTTTTTTAAATAGGCTTTTGTTTGTTGTTGGCAGTTTTTTAATTAAAATTTTCAATAAAAAATTAATAAAGGTAACGAAAATAGTGCTTTATTATTTCAAGATAAGATAAAATAAAAATCTAGGAAGAAAAAGCAAATTTTAATTTTCTTGGTTGCATAAATTGCCTAACAACTTGATCAGTAACTTGACTTCTTCTTTGTTGATGATCAGCAATCAACTTTTGTAAAACTTCTATCAATTCTTTTTTCAAAAAGCCCGTCAACAATTCACCACTCGAGTAAGTTTTTCTTATTTCTTCTAAGCGTTCATCGTTGTCCATAAAAAATTTCAGATATTGGAAAGAAACATCAACATCACAATTTCCTCCATTAGCTCTATGCTCTTCAACTGTTTGGCCACCTCCGCTAAAAGCATACTTGTTTATTTTGTCTTTAATTTGTTTTGGACTATCGGTTAAAAATATCGATGAATTAACATCGGAAGCACTCATTTTTGACTTGGCGCCTTGCAAAGCAGGAAAAAATACCGAGTGAATTAATGCTGGTTTCTGAAAGCCAAGTCTGGGCGCTACATCCCTTGTCATCCTAAAATAGGGGTCCTTTATTCTAAAATAGAAAATTTGCCCATTTAAATAAATATTCTAGTTATACTTGGTCAATTGCACAAGGGATCAAGCACGGTATATCTTTGCGGTCATTAAAAATGAATGGAAATGATGAGCTAAAACTTGGTGCCGCTTGAATGGCTGGAAAGCCCATTTTTCCAATGCAGTCTGCATCTGTAAAGCCAAAAATGTTTTTAACCTGATTAACATTTACGCATTTTTGTACTCTACAAATGTTCTTGTAAAAATTAGAACATTGACCCATAAAGTCCAAATTGCTAAATAGAAATGTCTTCTCTGGATCAAATCCACATGCAATAATATCTTTGGCGTTTTCGTAAGCCAGGCGATTCGCTTCTTCAAGCGTTAAGTCTTTCCATAAAAATTTTTCATCATCTGTCATTTGAATTACCAATGGTACATTAAAAACATCCTGCAACCATTTTGTAAACACAAATGGAATCAAATGTCCTAAATGCATGGCTTCAGAAGAGGGACCACGGCCTGTGTACAAAAAAAAAGGTTTTTTTTGCTCATAAAGAGTTAAAATAGCATGCATGTCACGATGAGAAAAGAAAATGCCTCGGCGTAAAAAATAGTGCACTGGTTGGTTAATAATAGACTCCATTCGGCTTATTAGATCTTGGTCGATCTTTGATGAGCCAAATTTGACTATCAATTTGTCATAATTGACTCCGGCATCTGAAGAAGAAGCCACATTCCATGGATCAACAACATCTTCTTGTTCATCTGAATTTATTTCTTCTACTTTAAGGCCTTGAACTGCCTGTTCAACAACTTCTGTACTCATTTCTATTTTACCTAAGTAATTTTTTCTATTTTTCTATTATTTGTTTTGTTTTACATACACGCGTTCATTTAATATGTACCAATTTCAAAAATTTCAAAATAATTTCAACGTGGGTAAAAAAATTATTCAATTTAAATCCGCCATCTCTTTTTATTTTAATTATACCAATTGCTAAATTAATTTCTAAATTTAAAATATAAATAAATTTAATAAATTATTTATTTTAAGGTCGGTAGGATGCTTGCTAAAGGATACACAAAAAGTGTTTGATCACTTATCTATTCTTGGGAAGGTCTGAGTGAAAAGCTGTTCAAGACTCCAGAAGGGTCCTGCTTAAACGTCCTGGCGTTGCACAGAAATTTCCAAAGTTTGGATAACTTGATCCGTGTTCTCGTAAGAGGCACAAGATTTTGTATTTGTTATGAATGCAAATGATGCTATGGACACGGATTTTAGTTGAGAATGTGGCGTAGCTGGCTGCTGCAGTGCGATTAGCAAGACGGCATGTAGTAATATTTGCCGTAACTCAATTCAGACTACACTCTTACCGATCTTTTTTTTAATTTAATCTAAATTTTTATCTAATTTAGCTATAATCTTTATTTAAAATACCTAAAATTTATGACAAATTTTTTTAAATATTAAAATAAAATATTAATTTGATTAAACTTGATGAAGAATTAGCTGTACAACTTAAAGAATTATAGCTTCTTAAGAGTCCAGCTTTGTCTGTTTGAGTAATTTTGACGCATAAAATTGATCAAGTATATCAATAAAAACATTTACAGCAGCAGTGAAGGGATCTAAAACAAGTATTTTACAAACGTTTTTATTTGTTTGATAAATGAGCCTTCGGCCCGTTTGAAATTATTCTAATACATGTGCAGATATGGTATTAATTCAACATGAGGAATAAGCTTTTTTAATTATAAAATTAAAAATAGGCTGACAATGTATACTATACAGTCTATAGCTAAAACCTTAGGTTCTAGACCAAATACTCATTTAAAGAGTATAGACCTTTTTGAACTTTTTTGAATTTTTCTTCCTAAATTTTCTTTTAAAAACTTAATTCAAAATTTACTTTCCATAGTCTGCCAAAAAAATTTTTGTCAAAATTAGGATACCATACTTTCTAGATCTCCATACCTTATAATCAAATGCAGTTTTGACATCTAATCTTTCTCAATAAACATTTGTCTTAATATTTATTCTTATGAAAATTTCTAATCTGAAAAATAAAGGGAGAAAAAATTTGCTTATTTAAAACTTTTTTATTAAATTAAGTCCTCATTTAAGTCATAAATTGGCTCTAAATGTGATGTTAAATCAAAATCTTTTTGATAAAAATCAATAGATAATTTTTCTATTTGATTTGGCTTAAACATTACAAAACTCAAGTCATAGAAAGCATTCGTTAGATCACAGTTTGTCTCTATTTTATTTTCATGAATGAATTTTAAACTTTCATTCAAATAAAGATAATTTTTTGAAAAATTTTCTTCATTATTTAACGATTGCATGGTTTTAAAGCTGTTTCCAATTATAAATACACTTTCAAGATGAGCTTTACTCCAATTTGCAAATAGAAAATTATTATATAATGCTTTGGGACAGTGTGGCATAAAAGCCAATGTTAAACAATTCGAATTTATTTCAATTTTTTGCACGCATTTCGAATTAATATCAGAATATTTGTAGTCAAAAATTTTTTCCAACACATGCTTGTCAGTTGAATTGAATAAAGGGTCAAAAATCTCTTTTATTACAACTTCAGTGTGTTCTTTCAGACGATCAAAAATTATCAAAAGAAGAGCCAACTGATATCTTGATGATAGACTCTCTTCGAAACTTCCCAAGCCATAGCACAAAATATTTATCTTACTCGTCGAAAATTTAGAAAAATGATTATTTAAAATGTTGTCTAAATTGAATAAAAATTTGGATACGTATAACTCATTATCGTGGGAAATAAGTTGACTTTTAAGATTTTTTATTCTAAATATTAATTCATCTACGTCAACTGGATCTGGATGAATGTTAATGTTCTCACATAATTGATTAGAATTTTTGAAAATTTTTTTTTGCTTTTTCTTTGATTTTACTTGAATAAATCCATCGTTGTTTTCTGACATTTCTCCTTAAACTTCAACCATAAAATATTATTTGTTTAGTGTGAATTCAATTATTAATTTAGAGGATTCATTCAAATTTCTTAAATTTTAATTTTAGATTTTTAGAAATATAATGTTTATTGAGGTTGATTTTCAGATAATTTGCATATTTTCTCTAATATTTTTTAAAAATCTAGCTGATCATTTTAGATAAAAAAATTTAATATCGAAATTTTAAAACGGGAAACTTCAAGAAAAAGAGTACAAACAAAATAATTTTTATATTGGAAAAAAATTTTATAATTTTATTTTTAAATCTTTTTATTTTATTTAATAATGGGAGTCCTAAAGCCCATTTTATAAAAAAAATTATAAAAAAATATAATTATTTAGAAATTTACATTAAAATAAAATTGAAAATATTTATAAAACTTTAACAGTAAGCTTATCTTCTGTATTTCCATTTTCTGAAATGAAACCAAAGCTGATAAATTCCGTTCTGAAATTGATTTCGAAATCCATGTCTATAAGATATATCCCACTCTCTGTTTATTATTTTGAAAGCAACATCTTCATAAGGTGGACCAGCGTGAAATCGTAAAATCGCAAAATCTTTGTTATCGTTGCACACAGTCTAAGTAAGTAAAGTTTTTTAGCTATTTAATTTATTTCGTTTCAAATTTAATTAGAACAATACTTACGATAGAATATTTAGGGGTTTTAGTTTTATCAATGAGATCCGGATAGAAAATCTAATTAAAATAAATATTAGTAATTTATGAATTTAGTTTGAAAGCATTTATTAATTAAAAACACTAAAATTTTATTTTATAATACTGTTTATGCCTTGTAACTACATCCCTTTTAAAAGAGATACTTTTTCTAATTTTATATGAGCAAAATTTTTTTTTCAGAAATCTATTTAATTTTACATATGAAGCTATAATCAATAAATAAAATTTAAAAAAACAAGGTAAAAATATAGTTTTCTATATTTTTTAAAAATATTAAAATAAAAAAAAAGTGCACATTAAAATTTTATATCCACAAAAAAAGACCTAGGAGTCGAAATACAGTAAATTTTAAACTAACTTGAACAACTTTATTCCTTTTCTCTTACTCGACTCTACATCCTAAATTAATTTTCTTTCTTGAATTTGAGAAGAAGAAAGAAAAGGTAGAGAAACAAAAATCTCATAAATTAGTTTTAAATAGTACTGAAAAATCGAAAAAAATTAAAGACATAGTCAGCTAGAGCACACAGAGTAGTTGAACATGTTTTGAATGTATTCAAAAACAATGTAAGTATTATTAAAACTGTATACAAGTAATAATATTACAGTTATTACAGTTAATATATTTTAATAATTTCGGTGGATTTAGTTTTTTGATTTTGACATTAATCAATAAATGTATTCTATGTATACTTTGAGTACAAGGCTCAGTAAAAAAAAAATTAGTTAAACTTGGCTGACAACTAAATCAAAAAGGATATTGACTTTAATAGAAAAAATCAAAAAATTATGATTAATATAACAAGGCAATAAAGAAAAAAAATTCCTGAAAAATTTTCCCAAAATCTTCCTTTACCACCAAGAAAAGATTAAAAAAAAACTTATGTTTTCAGCTTGTTGTTATCTGCTTAATAAAATTTGTTGATTAAATATTTGGAAAAATTTAAACAGATTTTTTTTGTGATTTAATTTGATATTATAATTTGAGCAACAAAATAAAATATTTCTTTTAGTTATTAAAATTTTGAAATTAAAAATTAATTAGCTAATCAAATATTTAAAAAAAATATCTTTAACACAAAACCGGACGGTTTTTTTGGATCTTTATCTTTATACATCTTTTTTGTCTCTAGTTAAATAAATTCTAATCAATATTGAAAATTTTTTTAATCAAAATTCCAAAATCAATAGATAATAAAAATAATTTAATTTTTGTTGCAAAATATGCTTATTTTCATGGAATAAAAACAAACAAGAAAAATAACACAGATGGTCGAAAAAACCCCTGCGGTTTTTGAGTGTTAAAATTTCAAAAATTGTTTTCTGCTTTTAGATAGTCCTACTAAATTAAAATCACAAGATTAAAAGTAATGATAAATAATAAAATTTTTTCAAATAAATAAATAGATTGATATTTTAATTTTTTAATTTAGAAATTAGTCATCTTTGAGGACTGAGATACAAGAACAAGTATTTTTAGGAATCAAACTCCTTTAAAAAATCACCTTTTTCTTGTCAATTTAATAAAATATGTGAATTAATAAAGAATAATTCATCAAAAAATTCAAAACCTACATTAAATTTATATCCTTGAACAGTCTTTGGTGGTGGGTTATCCATGTCATAGTGTTTTTTGTTGTACTGATTCCAATCATAGCCAGTATGCACTCTGTTGTAATAGCGCGGCTTTCTAGGCCTATACTTATCGGACCAAGCATACTTTTGGTCAACCTTAACTTCGCTAGCTTCCGATTTAGATTCGGATGCTTCAGAGTTTTTCAAATCATCTTCACTTGGTTCATAATTCATAGACTCGTGCAATTTTCTCTCAAACTCATCTTCAATGCTTGGTTTATCTGAACCATGCAAGCAATTGGTTCTTCTAATTTCCAATCTTCTATCATCTTCGACTTGACTGATAATTATAGCATCACTAGGAACTTCTTCCAAACGCAAATAAACTGGAGAATAGCTGCCTATGGTATAATCTTGAATGGCATCAGTTATTTTATCAGTCTCTTCAGCTTCGTCGAATTCATTTAACTTTTCTTGCCTATCAAAATCGTCCTCATCACTGTCGTCAATGTTTATCTCCATTTCATTCTTGTATTTTTTTGCATCTACTTTAGATGCTGAACCGCTCGGCTTTACAGTTGACTTTGCCAAATTATCAATACCTTGTTCTTTTTTTAAAAGTTCAGCTTTTTTTTGCAATATTTTTTTATGTCTTTCCTTCAATCTAGCTCTAGCCATGTGACCTTTAAGCTGACTAAGCAAAGTTTCCCAATAATTAATGTCCAAAGTGCTCTCTTGATTCAATTTTAATTGAATCGACTCTTCCAATTTGATCAGTTCGTCGTAAGACTTCCCTTTGAAAAGGGCAGTAACATCTTGCAGGACTGATTCGTTAATGTCTTCTCTTCTGTCACCAGAAGTCTCTATGGACAGTTTGGCTTTAGCTTGAAGTCTTTTTAACTCGTCTTCAGCGACCACTGTTATGTCTTGCCAGTAGTCGCAATTTTGACCATTCTCCAACTCGGAATAGACTTTAATGTCAGCAAGCAAGTCTTCTAAATCACGAATTGTCAATCCATTTAGATAAAGATAAGGCTCGTGCATCTCAATGGCCAGACTATCATCTTCGTTGTTTATGTATTTGGCAAGCAAGTCAATTGGCTTAGCACGGCCCTCTTCAATGCGTATTTTTGAGCGTAGTTTAACTTGTTTTAATTGAAACTAAAATGGAAAATAAGAAAAAATTTTAAAAATTTTAGCTCAACTTAAATATTTTTTATTTATTAAAATTTTCAAGAATAAAATTTAGACTAACCGAATCTTCTTGTTTTTCCCATGCTTTATGGTATTCACTTTCTTTTTGTCGTTGAAGAAATTCACGTTCTCTATTTCGCTCTTCTCTCTCGCGTTCTCTTTCTTGTTTGCGTTTTTCTAATTTTTCAAGTTCTCTCTACAAAAAAAAACGATTAATTAAGCATTATTTTTAATTTTATCATAATTTTAATATACTTTAGTCTCTTCTTGCTTCAATTTATTTATAATTAAATATTTTTCTGGTTCTAGTTTATCGAGACCAATTTTCTGATTTTTTTTTCTCCAAACAAAAGTCTCAGTTTGTTTTTCAGCTGGCTCTCTAAATTGATCGTATAGAAGAGTTTCACTCTTTTGACTTAAATGCCAGTTAATGTCACTAGCTTCACTTTTTTTAAATAAATCATCCAGAGTTTCGAGTTTTTTCTTGGGTTTGGTTTCAGGTGATGTCGATCGAGACGAAGAAGCTGTTCTGGATGAACGGCTAGACGATGAGGGTGATCGTGACCTGTGCTTTTTTTTCTTATGATCTTTTTTTTTTTCTTTCTTATCTTTTTTGGACTTTTTTTCTTTTTTACTTTTGCCCATTTTTTTTTCTTTAAAATTCACAGATTTCTACTTAATTTTATATTTAAATTAATTCTGTTGAGAAATAGTATAGAATTAAAAAATAATTTTTTTACCAAATTTCAAAATTAAGTTTCAATTTATTCAATTTTCAGTTTTCATGCAATAAAACTCTGAGCTGTTAATCAGTAAATACTAAATTTAAGACTATATAATTACATCTTTATGCTAACGTTCTAAGCGATAAATTAAAGATACTTTACCTTTAAATTTTTTTTATTAATACTTTTTGAAAATAAATTATTACACTCTTTAATAATTATTTATTATTAATTCCATCTAGTAATTCCAAAGGAATTAAATATGTTATCTCCCTTTTTTTAAGTCAAGTCAGTGACTTAAATTTTTTTTATTCTTAAAGTCAAAGAATAAACGCCAATTTTTCAGCAAAAAAAAAGTAAATTTAATTAAATAATCAAAATTTTGACGCAAGATTTGCAGTATGCATACCTAGTGTACTTTTTGAGCAAAACCCCTCAAAGCCGAAATATCTCCTGTTCAAATCAGTCTTGTATATAATTCACAGTTTTAAGTCTAAGTCACAAAAAATTTAGTCAAAGTTATGACTTGACTTTAAAAAAAAAATATTCAAGTCATCGACTTGACTTGACTTAATACTTGTGACTTAAAAACTATTATGAAAAAATGTATCTCGTTTAGGAGAAAATTCCCCAGTCATTAGTCATGTAAAACATGTATTTTCTTTTTTCTAATTGAAGAAAAAGAATTGACTGATCTCATCCAGCACTATTCAAAACAAGTACATACATTCAGGACTTTTTATCTAGCTCTTTCTTTCTTTTAGTCCTTATTTTTTCAATAAGCAGTCTAGTTGCTGAGTTTCTCATAAACCTTTCAAAGATTTCACATTGTCTTTTTTTCAAGCATACATTAATGCTCTCAAGACCAATTCCCTTCAGATCAAGCATTGTTTTTAAATTATTTGACTCAGTTGCTTGTATTTTGCGGACATTATGGTTACATCGACACTCGACACATATAAAAGTATAGACCGGATATATTTTGAACATAAGTGAGCTTTCACTCGAGAGCCCATGTATGCTGTGATAAAACTTCGGCGCAGATTTTATAAGAATATGAGGAATATTTGTTAGATTTATCTTTATTAAGACACTCAAGTAGCTCATTTCGTTCACTTGAGTCACTGCATGCACATTCAGTGAGATCTTTGCTAATTTTTATTTCGAACAACATTAGCACTGTAAGAAAGCCTGTCGGGTCTTTCTAGTGTTAATACATAAAAATGAATAAATAAATGATGTTTTAGAAAAAAAAATTTTAATTTCTCGTATAAAATAAAAATATTACTAAAAAGACCGACGGGTCTTTCTGACCCGACTTATAGATTATCTTGTAAAAAAATAAAAAAAAAATTTCTTTCACTTATATATGTTCTTTCAGAAAACGCGTCCCCAATGCAGCCACTACGACAACGCCACCATCGTCAAAAAAATCAATAAACAGTGATAGAAAAAAATGCCAGGTTAGAGTGTGCAATGAGAACAAGTCCAAATTGTAACTTGTAATGATTGCGGAAAAACGACTTGTGGGACATGTTTACATGAGATGGTTGTAAGAGCAATGTGTAAGAGATGTCATGATTCAAAATCTAAATAGTTTTTTATGTTTTTAAATAAAATAACAAGAATTTAAACATTTAATCTTTGACTTTTAAAAAACGGGTCAGAAAGACCCGACGGGCTTAAAAATCGGGCATGAAAAAATCGGGCTTTCTAGTGTTAAGCGGGATTAAATTTAATCGAGCGCTTTTGAAAAAAAAATCTCTCAGTCACATGCACCTATTTTTGCAGCTCTTTTGTCGCTATTGCTGATCAATATAATATTATCAGCGTACACAAGGATGGCTTTCTTTTGAATAATAAAAAGTCCTGAAATTTTGAACATTAAAAGTTTAGGATCTTAGTTTTATGAAATTATAGTTATCTTTTTTATTTTTATTGAATTGTCTGTTCTACATGATAACATGATGATAAAATCATTTTTATCTAGAAGGAACAATTTTTTCTTTATGAAAAAATTTGGTTTGGATACCTGTATGTATTGAAAATGTATGTCAAAAAACCTAAAAAAAGTCATTTTTTGAATTTAGAATTTTGAAAATTTGGTTAAAAATTGGATTTTTTTTTTCAAAAACTTTTAAATTCACCGTCAAAATTAAATAATTCAAACATCATTTTAATCCTTTTAAAATTATTTTTTAGATAGTATATAAATTTAAAAATCACAAAATCAAAACTTGCTAGGACACGAGTTCTTTTTTCTAAAAGTCAAGGTCAAATGGCCTTTGAAGATTGGATTCAAATTTTTTTTTAGAGAACAAAAATGCAAAAATTTGAGTCTCATTCAAAAGACTATACAGTATAAAGCAGTAGAATCAATTAATTAGAAAATTTTAGATTCAATGAAAAAAAATTTAGATTAATTAGAATAGAAAAAAAGAGATTTTGTTATGGGTATTTTGTAAATTTTAAATAAATTAGCTAATTTAAATTTGTAAGGAAAAAATAGTCCTAAAAACTTTTTTCAATTGATTAAAAAAAAAATTCAAATAAATTGGTAAAAAAAATAACATAATAAATAGTTAAATAACAGTTCTAGTTTAAACTAGATAAATTTTTTGTTAAAAGAAAAAAAAAATTTTATTGTTAGTTAGTCACTGCGTTTTGAATGAATTCAATAAAATAATCATTTCGGTCTCTTAACTTTTTATGCAAAAAACAAAGCAATTTTTAAAAGCGTTGCTGAACATTCAGCAAGAACTATTCAAATTTAGAACGCTTTAGCACTTGAAATTTCCATTAAAAGACCAAAATAAAATAGCTAAATAAGTGAACAAATCTAAAAAGAGTGAATCAACATTTCAAAAATTCAAGTTCCCTATGTGGTTCTTAATCTAAGCTAATCTAATAAATGATTGCTTTGCTAACTTGCTTATAAAAAAAAAACACTTAGTAAAATGCTTAGTACTTGCGAATTTCGCGATGAATTCGCCATACCGAATCTACCAGATAAGGACATAGACAAATCTGAACTTTTCAGTGACGAAAAGCCAGACAATAAAGCTTTTATAGAACCAAATTTGCTCTCAATAGAGCCAGCTGAGACGGAGTCATTTGAAAAAGAGCTGGAGAGCGCTCAGAGTCAAGCTTTTGCCCTCGAAAGCCTGAATCAGCAGTCTTGCTTTAAAAATGATCAGCCATCCCTGATCGAACCAAAAGCCGAATGTCCTGACCAACTTTTGGAAGAGCCTGTTAAACGCAAGATTGACTCTATCGATGACATCACAAGCGAAAAAAACACTGCTCATTTGAACAAACGAAAGAGGGCTATTGTTCGCAAGAGTCCACTCGAGCTTGCCAATGATGCAGAGAACTTTTTCGATGAGGATGAGGTCGATATGGTTTTGGAGAAAATTCAGCCTCTTGCTGAACAGGACTACATTTCCAAAAAGCATAGACAGATCCGAAGGCCGGACATTGGCGAAAGGCCTACACCAGCTAATCTAATTGTTCCTGAACAGATAAAAATCAAGCGAGCCAAGGCTTTGCCCGAAAAGGCTACTAAAATAATGAAGGACTGGTTCGAGGCCAATTTGCACAATCCGTATCCTACCGATGAAGAGAGAAAATTTATGGCCGAACAAGGCGAAATAAATGAGAATCAAGTTAAGGCTTGGTTCGCCAATAAGCGCAATCGCAGCAGCAATACTAAATCAAAGCTAAAGTCAAAAATACCCGTACCAGATGAGAAAACAAAGCTGACTAATAATTTTGATCAATCGTTGAGAAAAGACCGACTTATTGTTAAAAAAAATGATTTTTATCCAAATAAAAATTTTGATCAAAACAGATACAAATATTCTACAATTAATCTACAAACTTGTCCACAATATCTGCCAAATATGGACATATACAACTATGCAGACAAAAATCCAATGAATTCTCGATTTGTGTGCAAACAACCTCAAGCAAATAATTTTACCAATTATTACTCATGCTTTCCCAAACAAGAACCAAAATTTATCGATTTAAACAACAACTATTTTAATCCATACTTAAGTCAGTCTAATCAATGCGATTACAACCGCTACTATTCCAATATGTACTCACCGATTACACAGAGTGAAAATTTTATTAATCAAAATTTAATCAATTCACCAAGTGCAAACAATTTTCAGTATTTTGAGCCCAATTTTGCCATGCCTTGTTCGCACAGCTTTCCGGCATACAGCGATCTAGGCATGGCCGAATGCAGCATTTGTGTCAATTGCAATCAAGACACAATGCAAAATGATTTTTTGTCGCCTAGCACTCAAACA
>VANL01000444.1:0-34240 GCA_006352455.1 Brachionus sp. 'Tiscar' | reverse complement strand
AAAATATTTTTGCTACTTTTTGATATAATATTTAATACTTTTTTTTGCTACTAATAAAAAATAAAATTGCTACTACATTAATTATTATCCATTTTTATTTTATTGCAGCTAAATCATTATACATTATAAAAATTATTTTTCAGCTCAAAAAGTAACTCAATTTTTTTCCTGGGCTAATTTATGGGGACTAGAGGTTTTGACGCATAAAACAAACTAATAAAGCATAAAATTTAAACCATAGCATAAAGAGTAGAACGATAAGAGTATTTTTTTTATTAAAACATAAAAAACTTTTTTCCATTTAACGTCCCAAAGCGGTTTGTTACTTGGTCAAAACGGGAGAAAAAAAGGTTTAGCAAGAAAAGGCCATTCATCAAAACTTTTCTATAAGAGCTCAAGTTACTGAAGTCGATCAACTTGACCAAGTTGATCATGTTTATCAGATCGTTAAAAATTCAAAAGCTGTTGAACCGACAAAAAGAAACGCAAGGCTAACGTTGAACATTGTAATACTGAAGAAATTTAATTTAAAAAAAGACGTGGTCGATCACCAAAGGCCAAGTCAGCTTTTAATATTGAATTATTTTGACTTTTTTATTCTTAACTTGTTTAATTATATGCAAAACTAATTTTTATATGCTCTATGACTAAATCTTAATATGTTATTTAATTTTTTTGGTGTATGCGTCAAATACATTTTTCCAATTTTAAGGTGAAAAGAGGTGAAAAACTCAATTGACGATTTGACCATATTTATGTATTTAAACAAGCTTTTTGTCATTTTCAAAAACCTGGGCCCGGTTCTTAAGGTTTATTGTAGGACACAAAAAAATTTAAAAAAGGAGTCGAAAAAAAAATGAGCTCCTTCTTTATTATTCTTTTAGGTATCAAAAGGGACAAATTATAATTATATTATACCAAAAATTAGCTAAATATGTTTAAAAAATACGCCTGACTTTTCTGAGTTAAGCAACTAAAAATTCGAAAATCAGAGTTTAAAAATCTAATAATTTGAATTTTATTTCTCAAATTTTATTGCCTAGCTTTCCTAAAAATTAAGAAAAATTGCACTTATAAGTTACTTTTTTTTGAAGAAAATTAAATATATTTTTGATTAAAAAAATCATTTGAAAAAATATTATTTACTGTAATCTGAATCCAGAAAATTTAAAAAATCATAATCATCTATAGTATTTTTTATGCTTCCATTCATTAAATCCTGGCCATTAGTTCCAAATTTTCCTATTTTTTCTGGTTCAAAATCAACCTTTGGTATATTTGAATCAAGCTCTACCCTTATCGAACATTGTTCACACCAAACGTTTCTTGTAGTCAAATTAATAGACAACGGATGATATGATCTCTTAATGCAATCATTTAGAAAATATAGAAAACAATTTGAGAGAAAATAATTACCACTGCATGTAAACTGCTGTGTTTGTTCGATGTTGAGTCTTGACCGCAGCCGATAAAATAACAATTCTCTTTTAAACATAACCATAGATTTTTACTGCATTCACAATCATTACACTTAATCAAGTCGATTTGTCCATTTAAATAGTTGTCATTACTATTTAAGCAAACTAAAGATTCATTTTTAGAATTTGATTCCGATTCAGTTGTTTCAGATATGAAAGAGTTTGACTTAGCTGAGTTTTGTAATTGAGTATACTCAAATTGCTTTAATTTAAGTTCTAATATTTGTCTAAAAGATTTGTCGATTAAAATAACATGTGGACACCGGGTGATTCGTTTTGGTTGATTCGATTGAGAAACATTTGCAGATGGCATAATATTTTCATTAAATGTTTAAATTCATTAATAATTATTTGTTAATTTTTTAAATAACTGTGTGTCTTATTATAAATACTGAATTTCAAAAAACTTATCATAAACGAAAATATTTTGGAGAAAATTTTAATTTGAAATATATCATTAGTGTTTAAATTATGATTGAAATTTGAAAGCATGTTATATGCGGATTTTATTTGAAATATAAGTACAGAGTTCAGAGCCAAGTCTTGGTTAAGATTATTTTGAAATTTAGCTCATTATTCAGTTTACGATACTCATCAAATTATTTATTTCTCTAAATATTTTTTAATGAAATTTTCTATCTTTTACTAGCTATTTAATTAAAGGATAAATAGAAAAATTTTTTTTTTATTTATGATTTAAAAAAAATAGAATCATTTAATTTTAATTGATTAAAATTTTTTATATATACTGACTAATTATAGCTAAAAATTAAAAATAATTAAGAAAATTTCTCAATTTTATGCATTTTTATAGAAGGGAACATGTTTTGAGTTTAAAGACAAAATTTTATCTCTCTAAAACATGCATTCAAAAATTTTAGAGAGAAACAATTTAAATCTTGATTTTTCAAAATAAAAAAAAAGCAAGTAAGTCAAAAAATTAAATTTTTTACTTTATTTAAATAAAAATTGATCAGAAATTCCAAAAATAATTTTCTTCGAATTTCTATTTAATAAATCAAATTTTAATCGGATAAATTTTAATTTTTCCTTTTAAGATAAATACCAAATTCTCAAAATTAGCAGAAATTTTCAAAATGTATCAATTTATTTATTTACAAAAAGGCATTTTCAATTATTTATTTTTTAAATTATTTTTACTTTTTTATATTTTAGCTTTAAAAAATTTTTTTAGAGTTAAAAATGGTTTATTCTTTCTGCTTAGGACGGAAAGAAAACTTATCTTTCAATCCTAGAAATTTTTTTTTTGATATTTCCGAGGAAGTTATTTACGAATTTTAAGACAGGTTATCCATAAAGTTAGCACATAAGCACATAATTTTGACTCTAAATTAGAAATTTTTAAAAAAAACCATAAATTTCCAACCGTTTTTGGAATAGCAACCTAAAAATAAAATAAATCTTTGCTAAATACATGTTATATCTATTTTTTATGCTTAATGCGATTTTATAAAAAAAATTTTTATTGTATATATACACTTTTATTCATAAAAATAATGTGCTATTTTTAATAATTCGTATTTTACAGCCATGAAAATATTTTTTAATACTTAATGTTTAATTATAATTAATTAATGAAAAAATTTAATCCATTCGAGTCAAATTCTAAATTTGAACTTTGTCTAACAGGATTAAAAATGCTATTGAATAACTTAATAAAAAGATTGATACAGTTGCTAAGTTATTTAAATAGAATTTTCTTGTTTTTTTCGTATTTTTAGAAAAATAAAACAAGAATTTTTTTTTTAAAAAAATAAGCATAGTGAAAACGGTTGGAGATGGTTTTAAGTGTCTAGCTTTGGCTCATCATGACGTAACCAGTTCACTTATTTTCAACAAATTTAATACTCAAAGGACTACTGTTGTCAAAGCTTTAAAATAATAATTAAAACATGTTAATTATTTTAATCGTTGACTAAATAATTAAATTTGAATTAATGAAAAAGTGTCAAATTGACACAGCCGGTCCTTTGAGTTATAAATAATAAAAATATACTAAAAATTAAGATGAGATAAAAAAAATAAATATTTAACAATTTTTGTTCAGTTTCTATTTTTAAAAGCTGATTAAAGAATTTTTTTAAAAAAATTAAATTTTTTCAACATTCAAAAAAAAAATTCGCCGTATTAGGTAGCTAAAACACGGATCCGGATTTAAAAATTTTAAGTTTCAAAATAAAAATTTATTTAAATTAAACAATTTTTAACAATTAGAACGAAAAAATTAAAAGAAATAATTAAAAAATATTAAATTTTGTAAATTTAAGTACGCTTTGATTTTAGTAATTTTTTTCTTTGTGACAATAAAGAATTTAAATTTTCAAGACATTCTTAGTATATTTTTATATTGTCAAAATCAACATTTAAAGCACCATATGGCACATCTTCTTTTTTAAACTATTTAATTCATGAATTAAATAAAAATAAAGTCAAGCGTGTTTTGTCACTTGTTTTGATCAACAAAGAGTTTCACTTGTAAAATGTTGCTTACAATGCCTAAAGATCTAAATTAAATTTTTTTACAAAATCTAATTTTTTTTTAACTTTTTCTTTTTTTTAATTTTTTCGTTCCAATTTTTATAAAAATTAAAATAAATTTTATTTTGAAACTTAATATTTTTATATCTAGATCCGTATTTTAGGCATTAAAAATCCGTGTTTTAGATATAACCTTTCTTAGCAACTATTTTGTTAATGGATTGAAAAAAAAAAGCTCAGTTATCTTCTAATTGAAATAAAATTAAAACTAGTTAAGCAATCTTCACTTAATAAAGCAAAATACTCAAAAAAAGAATTTTTTAATACCTTAATATGTTTTTTTTTTTTAATTTAATTTTCAAATTTCGCCACACACGCATTCTGAATATAAATTCGTGAAAATTTTTTATTCAGCTATTTTTGCTGATATAATTCCGACTAAAAATATTGATGATTAGAAGCTAAATTTTAAAAAAAATTTGATTATTGCAAAAAAAATAAAAAATATATAAAATTTAATCAACAATTTTGTTTAACGATCAGTTTTTTTTTCTCTAGGCTTCATTTTCTTATTTGCAAGACAAATTATCTCAAAATTTTTCTTTAATAATTGTAATCGATTTTGTTCTATAAACTAAAAAAAATAATTTTGTTGATTTATGTACATTCTTTTTCATGTCGTAAAAAAAAAAATTTCTATCTTTTCAAAGTAAAAACGAATAATGAGTTTAATCTTGAAATTAATGTTTTGAATAAAGAAATTTTTCAACAAAGAAGCAAAGAAAAAATTCCAGGAGTTATTTCTTAATCAAATGCATTTATTTAAATAAAAACTTTTCAATCCTATATTTTATTTATAAATTTCTCAACAAAATCTAAATTAATGTGTTAATGATTTTTCATAATAAAGTTAGAAATTCATTTGGTGTAAATAATTTTATTTCGTTGAAACAAATGAAAGCTTATTTCATTAAGTTTATTTTGAGAGAATAAAGAAAATTTTAATGATTTTCTTTAAATATTAAACATTTAAGGGCTTAAATCTGTATTAGTTAAATTTTGTTAAATATTGGATAAATTTGAGTAATAAAACGAATACAATAATTAAGAAAAATAATTAAGAAATTGACATTCTTTATTTTCAAAGTTTTTCAAGTTACAATTCCTATGGAGCATATTTAATAATTTTTTTTTTATTTTTGCATAATTTTAAACTCTTATTGATTTGTTTAGAATTTATTAAAAGGTAATTTACCATTTTTCGAATTTTGATTAGAAAATACATTATTTCACTATTAAACTGGCATTTCTTTAATTATAAAAAATATCAATATCTCTTTAGATTCTGGCCATTATTTGATCTTTGTGATTTTGGTGCCAAAGTTTTACTCATTAGGAAAAAACAATTTCTAAAAGCCAAATTATCAAATAATCAACTAAAACAATAATAATAAAATTAATTAAATTTTTCATTTTTTACTATTCATAAAGCTACAATCAAGCTTTTCTTTTCTAGCTATTGGAAAATTGAGCGTCGAATTAGTTGAATTTTTTAATAATTTTTTTCTGATTCTATAACAGTGCTCATCCTCTCATTATCTTTTTTATAACTGAGTTTGAGAAAAATGAAATTTCGACTTGACCAAAATATATATTCCAGTAATTTGAATATTAATAAGTTTAAAAAACTTTTAAACTTTTTTTTTTAATTTCGTTTTAAATAAACTTGTTTGTTAAACTTTATAAAACAAGTCATAAAGTATTAATTTTGTATAAAAGTGGTTTTAAGACAACTTTTAGCAAATATAAATATGTAAAAAAAAGACCAAATAAGTTAAATAGCGTCTAAAATTAAATTGAATTTAGGTTTACTGGAAGTTTTTAATAAACTTTTAACCATCATCTTTTAACATTCATTATTATTCTTTTTTTAAATAACGTTAAAAGAATTTTATTTTTTTTAATAATTACATAAAATAATTAATTTAAAAAAAATTATTTTAATTAAAAAATCAGAACATGCAATTATTTTATTTTTATTAAAATTAAACTAAAAATTTAGGCTTTTCATTTAGATATAAATATAATCTTATTGAGTAAATCATTATATAAATTGTTTTTTATCAATATGAATTTTGCTGAAAAGTTATAATATTTTGATCATGAATAATAAATAAAATTTAAAGCAAAATTTATTAAGAAAACATTGAAAATTTTCAGTCTACAGATAGAAATAAATTTCAATTTTTATTTTATTTCGTATTTATTTATTTTTCAAACTAAACTCTAATTTCATAAAAAAGTAAAATTACAAAGAAAAAAAAAAGCAAGATAGTGCAATTTTCACATAGCAAAGTTCTATTTATTGTGCAGTTAAGTGTAAAATGAAGATTTAATTAAATAGTTATTCGATGAATATTGATTTGAATTATATTAAATATTATTCTACCATTCTGAAAAACAATAGAACAATAAACGAAATAACGAAATATAATATTTAAATTGAAAAATCTTTTAATCTATCAAAAAAACCTTTTAAAAAAAATTTAATCATAAACAGACTAAATAAAAATCTAAAATTTCTAATTTATACAATTTAATCCCTTTATATTTATTCATTTTTTAAAAGAAAATTTTAAATTTGAGATTTTTTTTCATTTAACAAAAGTTAAACGCCGAAGAAATGGCCTATATCTTTACATTAGAAAAAAATGAAATTTATTTTGCTATTTTTTTTCTAACTAAATAAAGAAAAGTTATTATAAATTTTTTATAAAAAATTTAAGATAGACTAATGCGATTTTACTTATTTAATCGATCAAATATTCTAAGGTTAATCGAAATTTTTATTTTTCGAAATTTTATGCTTTTTTTCCATCAATAAATGAAGACTTTTTATGTTCCTTTTTATTCATAGGATTTTTATGATGCTTAAACACTTAATAAGCTTTTAGTAAAATTAATTAAAAAGAAAATAAATCGCGTCCTTCTACGAAAAATGCTTACTTTACTATTTTTCTAAAATTGAATAAAATAGAAGTTTAAATTTCTTTATTTAACATATTTTTTTATAAATCAAATTAATAAATATTTATTTTTTTCAAAATTTATTTAATTATTCAAAATTTTCAGCTCAAAAGATGCAATGAATAAATTGTGTGAGTATGACAGTAGCTGCCGACTTATTCTTGCACTAATTGACAACCAAGCTTCAACATCAACAAACAGTTCACACTTTAAAAGTTCTTTTTCTCCTATTTTGATTAGATCTTATTTAGAATTCAGCTCAAATCAGTCAATAAATGTAAACGATTTATGCCGTTGTATAGCCTTATCAATGCTTTGTGATTCAAGTCAATATTTAGAAAAGAACACAATTGAATCTGATCTAATAAAAACAACTTATTTATTTCTGTATATAGCTTTAATAATGGCGTCAATTTTGGTAAATTTATTGACCACCATTTTTTTAGTTGATGAGCATAAGAACGCGTTAATCTCTTGTTTTCGTAAGCGAATTTTTAGCTACGGTCTAAAAAATAAATCAAGTCAAAATGTAATTTTTGAAAAGAAAAAAAAAGAAAAATCACAAAATTCTTTGAATGATATTTTTATTTTGTGTTTATTGTTAAGCAATTGGATGATTACCATTTATGTAGTCCCAAATCAAATATTACTATTCTTTATGAACTTAAACATAATCGATTGTCAATTGAGTGAATTTTTCAAAGCGTTCTCGGTTAGTTTGTCCATATACAGTGTTGTAGCCATATCTTTGCAGCATTTTTTCGCTTTGAAATACAGTCAATATTCGGTAAATTTAGCCCGAAGATACTTAACCGACATGCTGAGTTATGAATCATTTTTTTCATTTTTTAAATCAATCGATCTGATGGTAAAATCTTTTATTTTCTCTAGAACATATCGTCACTCTGTGGTAACATTAATATTAGTTATTTTTGTTTGGTTACAAAGTGTGATGATAGGCGTCTATAATAAGTCACACTATCAAGAAATATCTTTACTAAGTAATAAAAAATTTGAATTTTACGAAGAAAAGTTTGCTTGTATGTTTCCAATAAAGCTAAAAAGTGAAAACAAAGGTTGCATTAGCAAAAATAATCAAGGAAACGATTCATTTTTAAAAAATTCAGACATTATTTACATGATTTTTCTTCTTGTAATACCCAATGCTATTGTTTTGACATCGTATGCATGGATATGTTACCATATTTGGTCACAAGGGAGCCTCAAAAATATGGTATCTTTTAGACTTTCTATGAAAAAATACATAAAACTAAGAAAAAAAGAAAGAGTTGATAGACATATAATTGAATTGAATGACAAAAATAAAATAAGTTTTAAGAATTTAGCTTCAAATCAAAATTCTTCGATGAATAAACCGTGCTCAAGTAGACAAATACAAGTGAATTTAGATGAAATAATTAAAATAAATGATGAAAAGAAAAATCTAAAACCAGTCAATGAATTCTCTTTGGTAAAACGAAATTTATCGGTCACAATCACGACATTTTGTATGACTGCTTGCTTTTCATTGTGTTGGACGCCTTTTTTCGTTTTTCCATTTTTCTATCAACAAATCGATAATCAAAATACTTATGTAAACTTAAAAGTTTTTGTTCATTTAGTTGGCTATTCGTCAATTATTTGGAATCCATTGATATTAATTATTAAATCGAATCGATTTAAAGTTAAACGAAACGTAATTTTAAATATTTTTCCAAAAATTTTTTCCAAGTCCTAATTTTTTTCGAACAGTTTTTAAAATAAGTAAATTCAAAAATTAAAATTTTATTAGATTTAATTTTGAATACTTATGTAATAAAGTTTTTGTAAGCTTTTTGTTAGCTAAATTTAAATTTCTAAAAATAAATTTTTTAAAAATTATTCTCATTATTTTCCTATTAAACTAATTATAATTTGACTAGTAAAAATTCCTGGTCACTTTTAGTCAAATGTGAAATATCATTTTACATTTACTGACTTTTGCAGACGTTTGTGCAGAACTCTGTGCATCAAGATAAGATTGAAAAACACTGATCTTTTTGTTCTATTTTAAACGCTTCCTTTCTTTTCCTAGATATCTATAAGAGATGTGGAAATTTTATACTCAATTTTTTCAATTTCAAGGTTAATTAACAGACTAGTGCCTTTATCATAGTCGACTGATTAACACTTGATTTATTTAATTTAATAAAATTTTTTAATATTTAAAATTAAGGTTTTTATAAAAATCAAATTAACTACTATTTTGAAAACAAAAAAACATTGAAAAATTTATATCAATTTTTTTTAACACTCAAAAGCCCGATATTTTTTATACCTTTAAGGATCGGCAGTGTCAAATTGACACTTTTTATAAAAACATGCAAAATACTTGATACATTTTTTAAGTTAGAAATACTAAATATGATAAAAAAAAAACAAATGTTTAATAAGTTTTAAGTCTATTGGAATATTTGTCTTATAAATATTTTTGCCTTTCAAAAATCATCATAAACTCTGATAACTTGGTATTGTCTATGTTCCTTGTTACATAGCTAGTTGGTCTGGGTTTCTCATTGAAATTAATTCTCTTTTATAATGATAAATCTTCTACATTCTTTACTATTGTCCAAACAACTCCAGTTTTACTTGTCTTGTCAAGATTTTGGTCCTCGTTTACCCTATTGGTTGTACTTTCAATCGAATCAATGAAATGTTGGTTTGTATCATCCACTTCTTTTTCCTCTTCAAAAAGAATTAGTCTTTCATTATAATCTTCATCAATATCAGCATCAACTCTATCAAATTCATTCAAGAAGTTATAATCGTCCAAAAAATCCGAATCATCATCATCTGAGGCCATATATTGAGTGTCATCGGTGTTTCTCAAGGCTTCAAGCAAATTTAGGGTAGATTCTCTTTTAGACATCTCAAATTTTTGACTATTCTAATTTCAAATTAATTTATTTATCTTATTTAAACAGTTTATAATCAATATTAGCCAAATGCCAATAAAATCTTGCAATAAATTCAAATAGTGTCAAATTGACACCTTCGGTCCTTAGAGGTATATTTTTTTTTGAATGAAGATTCAATTTTTTTAATTCAAAATTTTTATTTTTATTTTTATTTTTGATACCAATTAAAGTTTGTGAAATAAAATTACCAAAAACTTTTTTTTTTGGTATATTTTTACAATATTTGATCTATTTCATATAAAATTGATAATAAAATATTTTTTTTGGGAACTTTATATATATTATTCAATTTATTAATATATTTGTGAATAAATTTATGGTAATTTTTATTTAATTTATGATATTCAAGTTCTAATTTCTGAAAATCTTCTTGGAGCATATTTAAAAAAAAATTTTACATGGAACGAGATGGTGTTAATTGGATGCAGCAAAGCTGTGAGGCTGCAATATCGACAAAATAATACGATAAAAGCATTACCCTATGCGTTTTTTTACTGAATATAAAAGTTCGTTTATTTTTAACCAGAAACAGTCAAAACATTTTGATTTATGTATTTTTTAGAAGCTCTTTAAATACACGTTTATTGACCATCAAATAAAAAAAAGTTAATTGAATAGAAAATTTTCCTTTTAAATTTTAAACTTATGGCTTACTTTTTAAAATGAATCTTAGCTGTATTCTTCTTAAGTTTTTTCATTAAATAAAAAACAAACAAATTTTGCTTATAAAAAATAGGAATTAATAGTCTTTTATCACCTGTATTTACCTTTATTTTATTCTAATTATAGCTGGTCTTTTTATTAGCATTGTTTTTGAGTAACTCTTTTTTCGAAAATAAATTGTGTAAATAAAATACGTTTAACAATAAAAAATAAGAAAAAATCATAAAATAAAAAAAAATTAACTTAAAGGCTTCTCGGGAATGCTAGAGTTTTAAAGAATTAATTTATACCTTCGATTAAAAACCCCAAAAAAGATTTTTTAAAAAAATTTTCAAATATTTGTAAGTTAATTAAATTTTTTTGGTTTTTTGTGGTTTTAATTTATTTTTAAATTTAATAAAATTATTTTTTAATTAGGAAAAAAATCAATAAGGAAAAAAAAATGATTTTATCAATTTTTTGATTGATAATATTTTAGTTCAAATATTTTTATTGACTATATTTGAAATTCTCTCTAAAAAATGAGATATTTAATATTAGCGCAAACAATTTTAATTAAGTCTTCCCAATCGATTCTTTCCTTCTATTTAATATAATTTTTTATTTCGATTTTTCAAAGTGGCCTATTTCTTTCTATTTAACACGATAGAAAAATTAAATTAAAATTTATTAAATAAAATTGTACCAAAAACCAAAACTCAGGTTTTAGCCCAAGCATCACGTTACATCTCGCCCATGTTAAACTTAATTTTAAACTTAATAAAAAAAATTAATTTTTTATTCTTCTTCTAAAAAAAGTTTTATTATCCTTTGTATGACTTAATAGCTGAATTCTTCTGCAAAGTGTTAATCGCCGTCTTATCGCAAAAGAAGAAGTGCCAGAATTTTGTCTTCAAAAACACGTGCCGCAGAGTACAGATCAATCAATATAAAACAAAAAATTCGTATTGCCTATAGAGGTTTTCAGCAATCTCACAAACTGTAAACAAGACTGTCAATACTCTTTTTTACATAAATTTTACTTAATTTTTTAAATCCTACAAAAGACAATCCTTTTTTTATTCATTTATTTATTTGATTAATCTGGTACAAAAATTCGATTTTAAAAATTTAGTAGTAATGATAAATAAGCATATAAAAATATGAAATATATTTTTTTTATTTTTTTTTTATTTTTTATTTCATTGATCTTCATAATAAAAGCATATCAATTAATCATTTAGTTTAAAAATTTAATTGTATCTATTTAACATAAATAAATCGATTTTTATAAAAAAAAAAACTCGTTTTTTTTAAATTAAAATAAATTAAATTACAGAATAATTGAAAAATATATATTTTATAATCAAAAATAAAAGTAATAAATCTCATTAATTATAAATTTTTGCTTTTTTTAAAGCATTTTTTATACAGTAAAGCAAATTAAGATTATTTGATTTTTCATTATGTAATTTAATCAAAAAATATCTTAATAAGAGGTTATTTTGAATTACATTAAACTAATTCAAAATAATAAAAGAAACATTTAAATTTGATCAAAATTTCTCTTTTTTTTGCCTGGTAAAAGCAAAAAATTATTTTTTCAAAAAATAAATCAGGATAATCTCTAAAAGCTTTTCAAATATAAATACCATGATCGTTTATATTTCTAACATTTAAATTCTTTTTTCTCTAAAATGATGAAATGAACATTTTAAAAAGCAAGTAAAAATTATTAACTAGACACACACCACACCTTAATAATAAAGCTTGGATAAAATTTATTGATTTTCTTATTTTTTCTTCTAGGTATAAGGCTAAACATTTTAAAAATGCAATTAAATAAGGTAAAATATAACAATAAAATTATATAAAAATGAAGTGGATATTTCGATAAATTTTTTAATATTCTTAGTTTTCTGAATTTTTTATTGAATTAAATTTTATTCAGCCCATTTGGCGTAATTTGACCAATTTGTTAAGTAGTTATTAAATTTATTGGAATTTTTATTAATTAGAATGTTAGATATTACTTTTATTATTTATTTCCAGTATTCGTAACTAATCGCAAATATAAAAATAGAATTATAGAAAAATTGAAAGTAAAATGAATAGATACATTGATTTTTTTGTAATGAGAATGTGATATTTAAAAATTGAATAAATTATTTTTTTTTCTCTTGACAATATGTGATTATCGAATGAACCTTGGATTTATATCAAAATAAAATAAAAATAATTTCGTGTGTTTTGCATCGAAAAACCTCAAAAACAATTTTTGATCATTAATTTTCAATGTTATCTTTTATTTTCCTAATAAGTAAGATTTCAAGTCTTGCTTTGCTTTTTTTTTTAATTTGCAAAAAATAAAATATTTTTAAAAAATTTCAATCTATTATTTTGTTTAACGTCAAGTCATCTTTTATAAACATTTAATGATTCAAATAAATCAAATACTTGGAATAAGTAAATTTAAAATTGTGTAATTCTACTCTAAATAAATTATTATTTTTTAAAGATATTTGCTGAGAAAAATCAATAAGTTAAGATTTGATTACAATTTTGTTTTTTCATCTAATCTAACTAGAAAATTAAAAAAAAAAGTTCTATTTAAAACTAGATTTCTAACCTCTAGCTAACTCTGAGCGTTTTCAGTTTATATCATGAAAAATCTAAGAATTTTTAAGCTAACATTAATCCATCACAGTACTGTATGGTTTAAAATTATGTTTACATAGCAAACTAATTTTTTTTTATTAAGAATAGAAACGAAGCGTTTATATACCAAATTTCAAAACACCATTAATTCTTTCGTAAACAAAAAAGACTTTTAAAAATGAAATACAGTTGCTAAAATCTAAAAACAAAGGTTAATGCAAGAAAAAAATATTATTTAAAAATTTTGTTAAAATTTTGTTAGCATAAAATTTTATTGTTTAACTTAATTTGGCTTTTTTTTACATCCGAATTCAAGAGTGTGTAGCAAGTAATAAGATTTTGTTCTCTAGATTTAATTCAACAATGGATATTGAATAAGATTTAGTTGATAGGGATACTAAATTTTAAAATTTATAATCGATAACTAACACTTGAGCGATTAGATTAATTATTTTTTGACGTAATCAAGTCAATAGTGATGTCATTATGAAATATGAAATAATTTTTTTTCTAACTAATTATGAATTATAAACGAGTTTCAGCTAATCAAGAGATTTAAGTTTCAACAATCGAACGATATTTTTATGTTTGATCTTTATTTAAAAAAAAAGTATTTATATTCATTTTAATACTCTTTTCGATCTATAAATCAAGCAAATTGCACCCGAGTTAACATAATTTTATGTAAATACTAGCTAAACAAGTTCTAGAATTTGTTTTAACTGCAGCAACACGGTCACGTTTTTGATAGTACACACTGAAAATAAGCAAAAGTAAGTCATTTTTTAAATGGATCATATTTTATTCAAAATTTTTTTCCTAAGCTTAAGTGTGTGCTTTTTTCTTCTTTTCTAAATTTACTTTTATGTTTACTTGTAACTAGATTAGTATCAAAGCAATCAAATACTTAGAAAAAATTCAATATTAACACTAAATTAAAATTTATTTCTAATCTAAAATAATAAAATGGGCATAATTTTTAAATATTTTATCTATTTTTGAAATTTAAAGGTCGTACTAAAATTATAATACTGTTTAAAAAATGCATATTTCATAATTTTTGAAAAAGTTTTTTTTTTTATATGTCTAGTTACTAAGGACGTAAATCAAGGGTTAAGTTGGCTTCAGAATTATTTTATGTTTAATTTGGTTGATTTAGCTCAATTTAATTTTCTTGTGTTATATAATAAAACCGGGCGTGTTTTGTAACTCTAGCTTTTTATTTGGCTCAATAAAAATTAAAAATAGTTTGTTTTTTTTTTCTTTCTAAAACATCACCTACCACTTTTGATAGTATTGTAACAAAATTTAGCTTTATGCTGAGAAAAAAAAATTTCTATAAAGTCTCTTATCTTAAAAAGTTCTATTTTTAAATAATACTTTTTTAACTTAAATATCCCAAATTTTGAATTTTTAGCAATTTAAAACAAAAAAAACTCTAAAAAAAATATTTGATATGCTAATCAACTTCTTACTTAAGCTAGGAAACGTAGGTTTTTTTGATTGTTTATGGGTCAGACATATCTAAAGTGTTTGTATTAGAGCCTTAAATAGATTAAATAAATCGAACTCGTGGCCAGAAGAATTCAGGTCATTTTAACATTGAAAGTTGAACTTTATTTGTTATTTTTAAAGCCAAAGCTAGCCTTATTAATTAAAGAGATCAATTTTGTTATTATTATGATGATAGAAAAAATAACAAAATCCTTTAATCCATTCGCATTTACTTAGTGTTATTTTAAAACTAGTTCGAATTTAATTGTGTCCAAACAAACTAAAATAAACCGTGTATCAATTTATCTTTGAATTTTAGGTTTTTATCGATTTTTTAGGCTTTAAATAAAGAAAAAAGAAAGAAATAATGATAAAATTTCATAAAGCTTATTTTTCAAGATCAGTTTGATCTTGATATTTATATGTGCCAATTTATCGTTGCTTTTAGCAGAGGAATTCTTAAAAAATGTCTCCAGGAAATCAAGGTTTTTATGCAATTATGATACGATTTTAATTAAGATAAAAATCGATAATCATACTATATCAAATAAATATTAAAATCTAATTTCATGCTCATTTTTTTGGTTGCACAATGGAAGAACAATCAAGAAGCAAATAATAAAAAATAATTTTCAGTCAAAAAATTTTTAAATTTTTTATCTTTTCATTTCAAATTAAACCATATCATGATTTAGATTTATTTAAATTGTAATTAATCATCTAAATCTAAGCAAATGTAATGAAAAAATAAATTCTCTTGTTTATTTAAATAGACTAAATATTTGAAAGAGTAGTTTTTAAATAAAATGAGGTGATCGGTTAAAGTTTTGATTATTTCACAACTAGTTGAATTAACTTTTAATTTATTATGAAAAAACCTTGGTACATGTGGTGAAAGTGTGCACTTTGAAATATCAAGATAATAAATGTTCCACAAATTATATAAATGTTATTTTACTATGTAATTTTAATTCAACCAATACCATATTTTTTTCTTATACTTTTTATTTTTAATTATTATATAAATTTATTAAAATTTGATTTCTAAAAAACAAAAATTAAGAAAAAAAAAAGAAACATAATTTAGAAAATTGTTTAGTCATTTAAATAAAGCAACAAAAAAACCTCGAAATATTAAAAACAGTGAACATGGGTGAGGAAAATTTTTGTCTTGATAATCAACCTAGTGATGAATCAACAAACAGCAGCTTGGCAAATATATGTTCCCAAGTAGAAGCTTTAATTAGTAGCAGAAAGGAGACTATTGATCATAATAATAATGATAAAAATAATTCGACCGAACAAGAAAATAAAAAAATTAAAAGCTCCACGTTCAATTTTGGCAAGTGCAAAGTCTGCAAAGACAAAGCAACTGGTATACACTATGGTATACCATCATGTGAAGGTTGCAAGGGCTTTTTTAAACGTAGCATTGAAAAAAATGAAAAATATGTGTGTTACTTTGGTTATAAATGTGTCATAACACCCAAGCAGCGTAAAAGATGTAAATACTGTAGATGGAGGTCATGTCTGGCTGCGGGCATGTCCTTCGAGGGCATTAAAATGGGCCGTATTCCCAAGATAGAAAAGGAAAGAGCTCAATATTTAAATGACGAGCTCGTGTATGGTAAGCCTCAATTCTTTTCTCCTCTTAGTCTCATTACCTAATTGCACTTAAGCTTTTTTTTTTATTTTAACTTATCTTCTTATTAATTTAAAATGATATTTTTTTTAAAAGCTAATCCAGCTATGGAGAACACAGAAAATAGAGTTTGTGTGGTACCTAATAGAAGCCCTGTGAGCTCGACAAGTGCTCTTAATTTATATTCTTCATTCAACAAAAATTTTAGCATTTCTCCAAATCCGCAAAATCTATCACCCAATTCATTCTATAAAACAAACGAATTCGGTCTATCAATATTAAGCGACAAATGCTTTCAACTGTATCAGGAAGTAATGACCGATTATGACTGGCAACTAAATCGAGCAGTGGGCCTGATTCAAAAAGGAGTTAAATTTGACTTATTTCGCTATCATTTGATCAAAAATGATGTATGGCAAAGCTATTGTGCCGAAATATTTTCATTCACTAAAAAATTTATAAAATTTGTTCAAAATACACCCGGTTTTAATCAATTCGATTCCAAAGATTTAGCAATTTTGATCAAACAGCGTTTGTTTACATGTTATGGACTTTTTTTGACTAAGTTAGTTATAGATGGAGAGTTTTACATGATGCTCGATTCAAAAATACAATCAAGTAGATATTTAATGGAAAAAGTCTACAGCAAAGAAGTTTCCGATGTTATATTTGATATTCATGAGAGAATTCATTCTTTTAAATTAACAAGCAAAGAGTTAGCAGTTTTTATTACCTGGTTACTTGTTTCAGAAGGTAGTTTATTAAAAAAATTTTTTTATTATGCTATTATTTTTTTTTTTTAGATTGCGATGATATTTTTAATAAAGAGCTGTTAGTTCATCTAAGAATGTACTATAGTCAAGTTTTGACCTATGAGTTTAATTTGAACAATCGTAACCATGACATATTCAATGCCATTATAGAAGTAAGCAGTTTATTCTAATTTTTTAAATAAAAAATATAATTTACTAATTCTATTTTAAAGACTTCAAATTTACTCAACAAATTAAATAGAATGTGCTCTCGGGCATGTTATGAAAATTTAACACTCGATTAATGGCTAAAGCGAACTCTAAACCAAAATATATATTTAGATGTGTGATTTTTATTTTAAATGTAAATACGAAGAAAAATATAAATCAAAGTGGCCTATATTTTAGTGTACATTTTTCCGTCTATAACACAGCACCTGTTCTAAAAAATTCATTTCTGCTTATTGTATTGTGCGCTTTAAAGTCCAAAAAAGAGAACAGGATGTAAATTCCAGTCTTTTTTTTTTGAAGAAATAATCAAATTATTATTCTATGATATATTTTTCTTTTTATTTTATCGTAAAAAATCAATTTTATTTATAAATGTTTAATTTTGAAATAAAATTTAACTCTATAATGCTTTTATATTATTTCTTATTGGCCTTATAATTAAAGGCCAGTGTTGTGATTAAATTAAAATAAGTCAAACGTTCTTGGTTGTTATGTTAACCAAGAGACTTGTGAAAAACAAAACACCCATTTTTGTAGCACAATTTTTTGTTATGCAATTAGGATGTTATATAAGAAAATTATAAAAATTTAAAATAAAACTCATGTTCTGGATGTAGATCAAAATTTCAATAATTTTCCAGGAACCATCCAATTCATGCTGCAAATTTTTTTAAGCTATTAATATTTTAATTTGTAAAATATTTTAGCGATGTTATTTATAAAATTTCTTGGTTATTTATTTTGCATTCTTTATTCACAGGAATAGTAAATAATATTTCAAATTATTATAATTTTATTCGTTCAAATAGGGGCTTGTTTAAAAAATTTTCAAGTTTAACTAATTATGTTTATTTTGCTTTTGAGACCTTCGCGAAAGAAAATAAAATGAGAAAAAATACACGCAACTCTAGACTCTTCTAACTTTTGATATGACTTGCATTCTCACCATTGCTCAATTATTTCCAAATTTTTTTTAGATATAAATGTTTTAAAAGATTATTAAAAGAAAAAAAATTTTTTTTTTTTGGACAAAATGTTTGAATTAAACAAAAATATTAACAATGATTTTTATACACTAAACGTAAATAATTTGACTATCAGTGGCACAAATAAAAAAAGTCCGGAAAAGGAACCAAGGTCAAACTCAAGCTCACCGAAAAATAATGAACAAACAGTTGAAGAACAGTCTAAGCATAAAACAAAGTGCTCCACGTTCAATTTTGGCAAGTGCAAAGTCTGCAAAGACAAAGCAACTGGTATACACTATGGTATACCATCATGTGAAGGTTGCAAGGGCTTTTTTAAACGTAGCATTGAAAAAAATGAAAAATATGTGTGTTACTTTGGTTATAAATGTGTCATAACACCCAAGCAGCGTAAAAGATGTAAATACTGTAGATGGAGGTCATGTCTGGCTGCGGGCATGTCCTTCGAGGGCATTAAAATGGGCCGTATTCCCAAGATAGAAAAAGAAAAGGCTAAATTTATTGCTGAGGAAACTTCAGAAGGTGAGCTTTTTAACTTTAGCATCATTTTCGTATTAAACATTTTTTTTAAGATGAAGATATTGAAAACAAACAGATAGAAACAATTCATGCCGATTCTCGAGTAGAACAAATAAGACTATCACTTAAAAGCCTTTTGAACTTGAATCCATCATTTGATCTCTTTAAAACTTTAAACCCATACAGCCTTATCCCTAGAACCACCTTTTCTGAGTTGTGCATTTCAAATCACACAGAAAATGATATATTTGTGCTTACTTTGATGAAAGATAGATGTTATCAGCTTTTTAAAAGTGGCACTCAGGACTTTCAGCAACAACATGAAAGAGCCTTAAAGCTAATTGAAAATAATTTTGACTGCAATATATTTAAGTATACTCAAAATTTGGACAGTGTCTGGAAGGCTTTTTGTGCAATGACATCCGAATTTACTAGAAGAATGGTGTCGTTAACAAAAATTTGCCCCGGTTTTGATAAATTTGACTCGAGAGATATTGGTTTGATCGTAAACGATCGTTTGTTTGTATGTTATGGCTTATGTGTGAACAGATTGTTTATAGAAGATGAACTGTATATTTTGCTTGATGCCAATATACAGCTCAGTCATTATTGGATGGAGAGAATTTTTGGTTCACATGTTTCTCAAAAGATTTTTTCTTATCATGCCAAGTTGAATACTTTTCGGCTAACAGACGCAGAAATAGCAATCATAATTCCATGGTTATGTACAAAAGATCTTCAAGTATCCAATATGGAGCTGTTAAAAGAACTAAACACCTACTACACTCAAGTTTTACTTTATGAGCTCAATTTGAATCAACGTACTCCAGAATATTTTAATGAACTTAGCAAACATTTGGAAATATCCAAAGAAATAAATTATTTAGTAAAGAATACTAGTTATGAAGATATAATCAAACGGGCTGTTTGATTATTACAGAAAAAATAAGTAAATTTATTCTCAAATTGTAAATTTTTTTTAGACGGTTGAAGAAGAATATACTTTTGTTTTATATAATAATAATTTTACATTCAATTTCTCTATATTTTTAAGATATATGTTAAATATTGAAGTTTTTTAAATTTAGTTTGAAGAAATATTTAAGAAATTTTTTTAATTTTTTAAATTTATTGGTATTTTATTTATTCGTTTACTTTTTTTAGTAAATAAAGCAAACAGAAAAATATGTTTTTTTTTATTCGTATAAAATTTTATTCATAATTTTATAAATAATAAAATTTTTGTTTTAAAAAATAACACGCCACGAATCAATTTTTTTCCTCATATAATAAAATATTTTTTTGCTTAGTCATGTTTTCTGCACAAATCAATAATAATCATCGTTTTTTTTAGGTCTAATTCATAATATCAAAAAAAATTAGAAAAGAGTTCTAAATTTTAAGCTTAATTTTATTTAAAATTTATCTTGATTCATTCTTTACTTGAAACAATTAAAAATTTGAAATAATTTATTTTATCAATGAGGGTTTTTTGATTTTTAACTTTCAAGTTTTTTCATTTACTCATTCTTTTTATCTTGACTTTATTTTAATTTTATTTAAGTTTTATTTATCTAAAACAATAAATGAGTAAAATTAATCACCTATTTTACAATTAAAAATTTTGAGACATTAGCATTTTTTTACTTAAAAAACTGAACTAGATTTTTTTAAACTGATTATGTAATCAACAAAATGGAATTGTAAAAATAAATTATTAAAATAAATGAATCAAAATGATTTTTTACAGTTATTAAGTTTAATTTAAATTTTGAAAAAGTAAACTAAATTTAATTGAATCAATTTTTGCCTAAAAATATTGCCAATTTAGAATTTTTCCATTTATAAAATAAAATTATTAGCGCATTTATTTAATTCAAACTAGATTCGAAATAATTTTTATTTTATGTGTTAAAAAAATTCTTTGATAATAAGACATTTAAACGCAAAAAAAGCCATTTTTCAGCCAAATTAAAAACAGAATTGATAATTAATAACAAATATTTTTTGGAGTTTCACCTAGTTTCATCAATATTTGTTCAAAAAAAAAAACTTATATTTTTCTAATTTTTAAATTTAATTATTATTAATTAATAATAAAATGATTCCGTCAATTTTATGAAAAATCAAATGGAATTTAGCCAGGAGCGTTCATAAAAAGTTGAAAACAAATTTTCAAGTACTTTCAATAACTATTCTATGATTACATTTGAGACTTAAAGTAAAAAGATTTTTGTTAGTATGAGTGTTTCACGCAAAAAAATTGCGTGATCGAGAGTGAATGTGGGTGAATTTAAACACACGCATTTTAGCGTGAAATTGTCTGATGATGATATTTAATTGATAATATTTCTCTGAAATTTCTATGATTTTTGAGCTTCAGTTTTTAAATTAATTGAGTTTTATATTTTGAACATATAAAACGAATTTTTTTATTTTTTTTTGAAAAATTTTTAATAAAGTTAACAAACGTTCTTTAAATTCAATACCAATATAAATATTTATTAATTTGTATTAAATAATTATTAAAGACTTTATTTCCAAGAAAAAAAATTTTTTCTTTGTTACAATAGTGTTTAATTGCTTTTTTTGGTCTAAAAGGCTAATTTTTTAACAATTTCTGGTAAAGTAAACTTTTGAGAATTCCTTAACTTCGTCTCTTAATTCGTTAACATTAATCCAACACATTTGAAAAAATTTAAAACAATCTAAAAAACTCTCAAAGAAAAAAATTAATTTTATTCATTTATAATGAAAAGTCCAACATTTTGTAGACTTTTCAAAAAAATAAATTAATAAAAGATACCAAATACGAAAAGCTAATAAATAAAGTAATCTAAATTCATTTTATGTTTTAGAATTTTTTTATTAAATGTTATATTTTTGCATGGTTAACTTTTACAGGGAAATATTCTTTTTACATTTGACATTAAAAAAGTGTTATATTATTTAAAGTTTTTGCTTGTATTGGGTATCGGGAACCGTGCCACTTACGGTTCCAAACACCAGTTATTAATTTCAAAAATTGCTTCAAAGAAACTTAACAAATTTTTTTCATACTTTAAAAATTTTCAAATGATAATATTTGATTTACACCTAGTGTTACACATTTTTGAAGGAAGTTATTCTTTAATATCAATTTTTCGAAAATTAAATTTTTCTTATAATTTGAACAAATAATTTTTTTTGGATCATTAATTTGAAATATAGTTTATTTAATAAAAAGTTTTTTAATACAAAATCTATTTGACGATTACAGTAGGCCTCTCAAAAATCACACTTATTAGAGAATTGAATGCTTGAATTTGTGTATTGTAAACATGATCCTCGAAAATATTTTTATAATTTTTTAATGTAAAATTTGTAAATAATATTTTATATTTTAATTCTAATAATTTAATTTTTAAATCAACAAATTTCAAGAGCTCTTCTTTACATGTATATGAAAGAAAGCTAAATTTTGAACAAATTTCAAATTCCAAATCATCTAAATAATCTTGTTCGTAAAATACTGCTTCGTCAAAATTTTCATGCAATTTGATTTTTTCTAATTCTACAAATAAATTCATTAGTCGCTAAGAAAGATAAGAATTTTATAATGTTTACCGCATTTAAACAAGTCATCTAAATAAGATTTAATTTCATCACATTTTTTTGCAAATATTTTTGATTTAAAAAACGGAATAAAAATTTCCACACACTCTAAAAATTTAAATAAAATTTTTGTTCTTTTTTTTAATTAAATTACTTTTATCTTCTATAAATGCCATTTCTTTTTGAAATTTTTCTAATAAACAATTTAGTTTATAAATACAATTTTTCATTCTAACTAAAGAATTATTTTCAATTAATCGATAATTTGTATTTTTAAAGCTCATTTCGAGCTTATTAACAAACGGATGTTTTATTTGTAAATGTTTTCGTTTATCTTCCAAAGCGTTGAATACAAGTAGCTGATATTTTTTATTTTGGTTAAGTAAATGTACAGTTGAGCTTGGAAGATCTAGACTTGGTGCCATTTTTGAGATAAATGAACTTTTCTGAATTGAGAAAGAATTTTCTGAACTCAACTTTTTTGATTCTGACACTATTTCTTTCTTTTCAACAATTAAATTTGAATTTTTTAGTTCATTCTTTTGATACAAATTTTTTTTTTGTATCTCAGTATGTCTGCTTATTGTTGAAGTTGAAGATGATCCACTATTAGTCTTGAAAGAAATTTTAGGATTCTCTGTTTTAAATGGGGCATTCATATAAGCTGGTAGGATCTTTTTTTCCTTAATTTTTGGTTCAACTGATTTTGATATCAATTTTTTTGATGATGATATATTAGTCTGTTTGGTATTTTTTGAATTTTGAATAGCTAAGTGATCTTTTGAACTTTTTTTTTTAGGATTCACTTCATTTTGATTTGGACAGTCAGAAAGCTTAATTTGTGACAAAAGTTCTTCTGCTTTGCTAAGAATATTATCGATTTCACTCGAAAAATCTAAATGAATCTAAATTTTTATTGAAACAGACATATTTCTAGAAGCTTTAACTTTCAGGAGGAGAATCAATATCAAGTTCATCTTTTTGTTCTTCTAAAATTTCTTCGCTAGGTCGAATCCTAAAAAATTGAGAATTTAAAAGTCATTTTAAAAAGATTTTACTTTATTTACCATGGAAATTTAACTATATTCCTTAATTCTTCAACTAAATTTTCTTCATGGAATTTGTTACATGATATTTTCAGATAAAAGTTAAACAATTCATCCATTTTTTCACCAAAAAATATTCAAAATAATTTTTTTTAATTTTTAAATATTTAAGTTATTTCTTCAGTACAACCGTTGTTTAAAAAAAAAGTATTTTATTTATATATTTGTTAAAAATGCATAAATTAGTTTAATTTAAAATTAGTAGAATTAAAAAATTCTAAGTGTTTTTAAATTTGTCCTTAAACAAAAAATATTTTCAGCTTATTTAACAAAGACAAAATAAATATTTGATAAAAACAAATATAGTAAATTTCCCACAAATATAATAAAACAATAATATTTTTGGAATAAAAACAATTTTTTTAGTAGAGAAGTAACTTATTCAGTTAAAATTTACATTAAATTTTCGGCATTTTTACTCTTTTGACAATTCTTGTAGGTCTATTATTTGAACTTTAACTGGTTCATTTTAAGATAATATTTTTAATGTGAATGTGTCGATAATTCTCGACACATTTGATTCATTTGATTCTTTGATTCATTTTTTAACAGATTTTTAAAAGGTTTTTCATATATAATATAAATAAGATCATTAAAGAGCAAAAAATAAAGTCTTGACTTTGACTTTTTAATGACTTGTTGAGACTTTTTTTCGTGACTTTTGTACAAGTCTGTATTTTTATTTGTCGAAGAGGATTTTTTAAAATTCAATTATTTACAGAAATTTTTGTAGACATGGGAGACCAGCATCGACAGTATTGTGAAATTCAAATACAAATCGAAAAAAAATTCTTAAATTTTATCATGTCAAGTTAAGACAAAAAATATATCAAAAAAAAAAAATTTTATAAAAATTAGCATTGATTTTTTTTACTTCATAAAAACAGTTAAAAAGATATTTTAGATAAAAAAAGGTGCAACAAAGTTTGTTGTAATAAAATAAAGCATTTTTTTTTAATTTATCAAAAAAAAAGAAGAATGCTTGTTCAATTTGTATTTGAACATCACAATACTGTGTATACCCGCCTTTAATTAATTTCTAAAGAAAAAGGCTAAAATATTTGTCCAGTACCGAAAAAAAATTCGTATAGTTTAGTTTAAAAATTTTAATAAAATAATTCAAATTTGACAAATTTGTTAAAAATCACATGATTTGAAGAGATTTTTTAAGAAAAATAAAGTAATAAAATAAAAAAGTAAAACCATAGAATTGTTCAGAATTTTGTCTAGATTTAAAGAAAAAAAAATCGAGTCATAATTGATCCCTCGTAGGAGATACGATTTAAACCAGAAAAAACACATTTTTTTTCTTTTTTTAGCCAACAAAAACCTTTTTTTTTCTAAATTACATTAGCATGTAGAGAATTTTATGCTCTTTCAGAATATATATACTTTTTTAGTATATTTGAGTTTTATTTTTGAGATTTTGAGTCTTAAAGAACAACAACTTATTAAAGAGTTGAAAGAACAACTTTATTGGCAGAAAAAAAAATTTTGAGGGCGTAGATTACGAATTTTGAGTCAAAAATGTGAAATTCAGATAGCACTAAAGCTTTGAATTTCGTGAATTTTACCTTCGATACTTTATTTTCTTGAATAACCCGCAGAAATATGGGCTATCTTTTTAATTTAATGTGGTTTAAACTCATTTTTAATATTATTATAACAATTCGCATTAAACAAGATTATTTATAACAAAATAATAATTTTATTAAAATTAATTGATTCCATTTTAGATTTCAATTTTAAAAAAAAATCAAAAGAAATTCCAAAAAAATGAAATGATTTTTACATTTAAGTCAAAAAATTTAAGAAACAATTTTTTTTATAAATAATTTAATTTTAAAAAAAATCCAACAATTGACTAACCGAAAGGTATCGTGAGTAGATCATTTTGCCGCTTTGGTCACCACTCGACTCGGATAAGTTCTGACACTCGAAGTAGCCTTGACCGATTCAGTTGACTTAGCACTCGATCTGATTGGAACAGCTCTACTAGTTAAAGTCGAATTCAAATCCTTGTTGTGATTAGACAAAACTGGTTTTTTTATTACAGTTTCTTTTTTGGCATTAGTCGAACTATTACCAATACTAAATCGTCTACTAGACGTATTGGCTTGGGTAGAACTAGTTTTTAATTCACTATTCTCGTTCACAGTCGTATTAAAACGATCTGATGGCTTTGTTAATCTATTTACCCTACTAACAATTGGTGCTTTCTTCTCTACTTTGCTGTTTTTAGCCTGATTCATCATTTTAGAAGCCCTGAGCTGAGCAGTACGAGTCATGTTAACAACTGGTGGCTGACTTTTGGCTACCGTTTTGCTAACACTAGTTGATACACTTGCTGAATTAGTTCTCGGGCCTCGGCTGTCCGTTTTTTTAATGAGATTAGTAGGAATTTTTAAATTGTCCTCGGATAGCCTCTTCTTAGTCAGACTACAACTCTTATTCTTGGTCTTATTTAAATTTATGTCTAAACTCTGCAATGAAGCACGCTTGGATACTTTTTTCTCTTCTTCATTGAAACTAGGCTGAAAATTTTCTTTTATAAAATTTTCAAGATCAAAGTCGATGTAAAGACACTCGCCGTTTTTGGACACTTCTTTTGTGTCAACTGTGGCATCGTCAGGGTCTTCGAGCATGCTAAGACCGGCGGCGCTTGCAAAACCGGCCGGTGTATTCATCGGTTTGGTGGTAACGTTTAAAAAAGAGCTGTCGTCTTCGTCGTTCAAATCCTCGTTCAGTTTGGGTATTACCGATGAACATGACGAGTTTGATGATGACGATGAATAATTTTCATTTTTAGGCACATTTAATTTTTCAAACAAAGCTTTGAAATTTGGATTTGAATTCATGACCGTGTTGAATTTTTGTTTTGATACGCCCATGTCTTGTCTAATCAACGATGGCAGACTGGCATCGCTCATTCTCGAACAGACGGACTCTTGGGGCGAATCAGGCTTGGGTCGTACAGTAGAGTACACTTTGGGCGAGTCCTCAATGCTGTTTTGATATAAATTAGACGATAGTAAAAATTTTGGAGCTGCTTGATTTACTGGGACTGGATTTGCGTTTTTGAGAAAACCGTATGTAACGGACATAACGGGTTGAGGTGCTGACGAAATATTTGACTGTAAAAATTTTGGTATTGGAGCTAGCTTGACTGGTGGTGTTGAATTTGGTTCGGTTAAAATTTTTGCCTGATCATTGACTGATTTTTGGCTAACTGTTAATTTTGACATTATTGAATTTAAATCAGTGGATATTTTCCAAGCATTTTGACGACATTCGGCTTGTTTAATTTTGTGAATGGTTCGTTGAGCTTTGAGGAAAGAAGAGTCTGGTGCAGCAGGCGAGTCGGGCATCAAATCGTCTAGCTCTTCGTCGTCAATGTCCAAATGAGACGAGTCGCCTTGTTTCTTGGGCACATGGCTGTACTCGGACTCTACAGTTGAATGAATTGATTTAACATCGAACGAATTGAGTGAAGTGAGAGATGACGAGCGGGAATAGGCAAGGGGTGTGGGCATTACACTTGTTAATTTTGATGATTGATTTGGGTTGTTATTAATATTTTCGGTTTTTTTCAAAAGAACAGGGTCCTTTATGTCTTCCTCGAGTACTTCTTCGTCTTGAAAAATTTTGGGCTCATCTTCGGCCGGCTGATCCTCGTCCTTCTCATCGTCTAAATTGTCAACCGGTTCGCTGTTCACTTCTTCCTCGTCTTGTTCATTGTCGACTGTTTCTAGATGGCGATTGAAGTGATCTTCGGACTCGGTGATGGGTGACTGTTGTATCGACCATTTGGGTACATTTTGTTGAAATTTAAATTGTATACTAGTTGCATTGAACATTTTATTGAATAATAAAATAGAAGCTCGTTAGAAATGCATGTTTAGCAATAAAGAGCATAAAAGAAAAAATTCAAAAATTGCGTGTTATAAAGTGTCGGTTTTTTTATTTTATTGTTGTTGTGAAGAATTAATGGTTTTTTAGTTTCAAAGACATTATCGAAAAAAGACGAATGTTTGTTGGCTATTTTATGTGGCTAGTTTGGCTAGCTTGTTTGAAATGAACCGCGAAAGGGTGGTCGGCCTTTTTTTTTGAAGAGAAGAGGGGATTTGATTGTTTGATGTTTCTAGATCAAATGAATTATTAAGCTCTATTAGAGATTGTAACATTAGTAAGAGAAATTGTATTTTTAGCGCTTATTAATTAAAAGTAGAGCCGATATTTTTCGTTTTTTTTTAACAATTGTTTAGACGAAAATATGCGCTCTTTTAAAAAAGAAAAGCATGAGATTATGTTTATCGGAATTTGATTTTTTTCTATAAACAAGATAACTGTATTTATTGTATTCTTACATTATTCATTTAACTCTAATTGACCTCATATTTATTATAATAAATTATTTAATATCTGTAAAAATGACTAATTTAAAAAAAAAAATTTTTTCAGTTTCTTGGCATTAAATTTGATTCTAAGTTAAACTTTAATATACTAGTAGACGAAATTAAAGAACACTGCAATAAAAGGTTAAATATTATTAAGATATTGTCAAATAAAAAATGGGGTCTTAATCAAAACCCACTAGGAAATTTATATAAATCTTTAGTCGGATCAATTTTAGACTATTCTTTTCCTTGTTTAAATTCATTCACAGAAACCAACATTAAAAAAATGCAAGCAATTCAAAATACAGCAGTCAGATCTATCCTTAAGTTAAAATATGATACTCCCTCCAACATAATGCATCATGAGGCTTTTAATAAACTTAAATTACTAACAGTCTCGAATCGGCTTTTTGAGTTGAGTGAGAGATATGTTGGGACAGGACTGAGTCATTCTATTCCATTGGTTGTCAGACTAGTGGATGAGTATAAACAAGGTTTCGAATCAAGATATATTGAATACCCTACTCCATTGTGTAATTGCTACCTAATTATTTCCTTTTTTTCATGAAGCTTCAACTATATAAACTTTTGTCATATGTAAAATCCTATTACAATATATGTCTTTTAAACTTTAAAAAAATTTTTTTTTTAAGCTGATTGATTTTATTTTTATTTCATTTTATTTTATTAACTCTATTTTTATTTTTATTCATTATTTTTCTTTTTTTTTTTGCTTTATTCTGAAGGAGCTCTTGCTCGGTACAGAAAACAAATAAATAAATAAAATGTATCCTTTTTTTAACCTATTGTCTTAACTTTATGTCAGAGCTGCCTTGTTAAGTGAAGTTGACAAATACATTTTTGCTAATGACTTGACCATCTGACACTTATTTTTTTTTAAAAAGATTTATATATTCTATTTTATTTAATAATAAATTTTAATAAAAAAAAGGCTTTGAGCTAACAGAATGAGCGCATTCTGTCCAGTAAACATAAAAAAACATTAAACAAATATAGATTAAGTTACATCACATAAAATAAACTATATGAAATAATTCAGTAAAATAAAATACTTTCTTTTTTTTTTTTAATTTTTTTTTATCTGAATCATGCACTCATAAGCCGATCTTAAAAAGGCTAAATAGCAAATGCAGACGAATTAGAACAATTCAGGCATATGCTTTTCGAATTACGCCGAGAAGCCTACCGGAGTAGAGGTTCAAATAGCAGAGATATTTTAACAAAATTTACAGGTGAATATGGAAATCGTCACTCAATATTAGCATAACCAAAACTTTAAATACTTTCTTCAAATAGAAATTCCAGGAATATCTGTTAATTTAAATAATTTATTTATTTTTTTGAATTTAATTAGCCTTCTTCTTCTTTGAATTTAAGATAAGCAAAAATAAAAATTAGAAAAGGAGAAGAAAAAAAAAAATTTTCCCTCGTTTTATTATGCGGCACCACAAGCTACCAAAATTTTGATTGAGTAAAAGGTTAAAAGCCGAAACCAAAAAGGCCAAAGTTTTGAATATAATACGAAAAAATTAGTCGTTTTATGTTTATAATTTAGCTTACTTAATTCGAAAAGAAATATATCAAGAAATATCAGAAAAAATAAAAAACCTTGAGAACAATCCAAAGAAAGGCATGTTAGAAATGAACAGACTAAGAGATCACCCTCAATGTTTTATTTCCAGTCTAATCATAATCCTGTCCAAGACATTCTGAATGGCATAGCTAAAGCAATGTAAATTTTTTTTAATCAGAAAAAAATATGAGATGAAATATCAAAAGCTCTTTGATTACAATAGCATAAATATTCTTTAATTAATCCTAATGAAATACGCTAGCGAGTGTTGGAGAATATCCGAATCTGACAGAAAATGCCTGAAAACCTTTCACACTGGATGCCTGAGAAAAATTACAAAGGTTCACTGACCTGAGACATTGTCAAACGCAGGACTTTAAACAAGAACAAAAGACTGCGATGGCTTGCACACAGGGTCGGCGCCACGGTAGGGCAAGGTATGGCAATGCCCCAAAGAGCAAAAATTTAAAAATTACTTAAGGTCTACGATGTCCCAAGATCGCTTGTGTAATTTATCTTTAATTCGTTTAAATAAAGACTTAGAAATTGATATTAATTCGATGATCGATGAATTTGCTAATATGAAAAATAGAAAATTAGATCTTTTGTTTGATTAAATGTTTGTTTTTTTTAATTTTTTTTGTATTTTCTTTTAAATTTTATAAATTAAAATATCACCGGTAATTTGTAAATAAATATTTTGTAAAAAAAAAAATTTTAAATTTTTTGCCCTAAAGACGGTTTTGGGCTGGCGCCGGCCCTGCTTGCACATATGCTTAGAATGAAAGAAACAAGGATACAAAAAAGAGCCCTTCAATGGACACCGCAAAGGCTTCGAAAGTTAGGAAGACCAGCAATAACATGAAGGTCAACAATCACGAAAGAGCTCACCGAAAAGGAAATCACGTAGGGAAAAGCAAGGGTGAAGGCGAAAGATCGTTTTGAGTGGAAATCAAAAGTCATGACCCTATGCTCCACAAGGAAAAAAAATCCTAATGAAAACCTTCAAGATAAAATTGAAGTAATTTTAGATTTTTCATCTAATAACGGATCGAAATGATTTTCTTTAGATTAAAAGAGTACATGGGCTGTCAGTACTCAAGGGACTAAGACGCAATAAGTCTAAATTATCATCATATAGTATTTTATATCTATTTTTCTAAAATTTTTATATCTTTAGATCGTCTTAAATGTGTTCATTGAAATAAATAGATAAAATAGCTTTTTTATTTTCAAAACCGAGAAGAAAATAGTCTACTTATTTTAATTTTAAGTAATATAGGAAATAGATTCTAAAAAGCCACAAATATATTTGGTTCTGATTATTAGATTTGAAACTAATTTAACTTTTGATTTTATCGTAGATGAAATTATTAAATGTTGTATATTAAGGTTAATTTTGAATAAAATTTTGTCAAAAAAATGGTGTATTAAAGATAAAGAAGCAGAGCTTTATAATTGCGAGTAACGAGGCGTCAACTTTTAACTATAATGTTATGTGTTATTTGCATGTTTATTAAAATTTATTAATTTCGAAAAAGTAAAAAATATGTATGTATCAATAAATGTGTATACTCTATAGAGGATTTACGTCCAGAATTTTTTTAATAACTATTCAGTATTTGTTTTTTATTCACGTGTGTTTATGCTTAACATGCTCGTCACGCACCGCTCGTTCCTCGCAAATAATAACTCAACATCCTTTAATAATTTGTGATCAATAGAGAAAATAGATAAACAATTATGTTTTTATGTGACCAAAAAAATAAAAAAAATTTAAGTCTTTAAAGTAAAAAAAAAATAATCTAATGTTTTCTGTTCATATGAATATTTATTCCTCTTTTTTTCAAAATATTTACCACAAAACTCACATTTAACTGGATCACGTTTATTAAAATTACAACTATGAGTTTCAATTTTTTATTTTGCAAAGATTTTAAATTTTGAAAAGTCATCAAAGTTTAATGTAATATTTTTTATAACCCTTAATTATGATAAATTATGTTTAAAAAAGTTTTCAAAACTTAAGTGAATTTCAAATAATTTTTTTTATGTAATCAAGACTAACATTTTGTGATCAATGATTTTATTAAGTCAATTTTTTTGTTCACCTAAATTTTGATCACGTATTTCGTGACCAGTGTTGGTCACCCATCACCTAAAAAATTTTTGGTCACATATTACGTGATCAATTGGTCACATAAGGGAATAGACCCGAATTTTTAGTTCAACCAATTATTGATTATGATTTTACTTGCCTAATCTCATTATCAGTAACCGTTACTGATTTTTATTATTTGAAATTATTTATTAGTTGGCAACTAATAAATAATCCTAATAAATAACTAATAAACTAATAAATAATTTCAAATAATCCAGAAACTCTTATCTTAAAGAGCTTTAAATATTTATTACAATTAAATAATTAATAAAATTTGTAAATCTATTCAACCGTATCAAACTTAGACTAAATACCGTCTCGAATCGACAGTAAGTTAGAATTTAATGTAAAAATTTATTAATTGTCATTTTTTAATATATTAATTATCTTTAACTTTAATTTATCAAATCACCATTTTTGTTTAAATTTCATCCTTTTTGAAAAATAAGGACCCTTACCTTAATAAAACATTTTTTTTAGCTAAAATTTCTAAATGTAAACATTAGTTAATTTTTATTTATTAAAATTTATAAAATCAATCAATTGAAGTTATTAAATCAAGAAAAATTTTAAATTAAAACCAAATTTTTTTTTCATAAATAGGAAAAAATTTAAACAGTAGGATAAATTGTTGCTATAACTTCTTTGTTGTTTCTTTCCATTTTATAACACTCAAAAGTAAGATCCAAGTTGGCAAAATTTAAACGAGTTTTTTTTCTACCACATAAAAATATAATTGTGTAAAGAGCAATTTCAAATTCTGGACTGAAGCCAACCTTCAAAGAATATAAAATAATTCGAGTCAATGATATCAATATAAATTTTAAAACTTATTTTTCATCTAAAAATTAAATTTTTTTTTTGAAATAAATAATATATAACTATTATTCTAATAGACTTAAATTCTTAACTGCAATTTTTTATCGTTGAATTAGAAATAAATAAGGAAAAAGTTAACTTTTTGAGTAATTCAATAAATACCAAAAATCCTCCAATTGGTTTAATGACACCATCCATTGAAAAACTTATTGCTAAAACTCCAGGCTCATCTGTTATCTTATCTTCATACTTAAAATAAAAAATATTTAAGAATTATTGAAAATTAAAATCTATTTTTTTTTACTAATGTTTTTGATGGTATATATCCAAAATATTTAATTTCACCCTTTTTCTCTAAATAGTAAAAATTGAACCAATTATGGCAACCGAGAACTTTATAGTTTCGTTTCCGTTCTCCGATAAAGACATGCTCAAATGCACTCGAATCCTCAGTTCTTTTAAAAATAAAAAAAAAAACTTATGTAATTAAATGCTAAATTAGCTTTACAATTCTTTATCAGATCTTGAATAAAAATCGAACCAAATATCATCTAGCATAATTTTAAAGTCATCCTCATTTTCAGGAGCTTTTCCTTCATTAAATAAAAATCTATGGGTTTCTTTCATTAGCTCTGTTTCCATGCAAGCATTTATGAAATCATCCTGTTCTTTGGATTCTCTTTTAGTTTCTATTTCAGCTTTGTTTACTTCATCTGTATAATTGTCAAATAACTGAAAGAAAGCTTTGATCAAACTTATATTACCACCCTAAATAAGCTGAAAAATAATACTTTTATATGTATGACGAGATACAATACTGCTAAAATCAATAAACTCAAATAATGGATCACTCATCATTGATCGAAAGCCTTCTATCAAATCACTAATTCCATCATTGTCTTCATCAAGTCTTAATTCACCAAGATCTATTTCTTCTAATATTTAAAAAAAAAAAAGTTTTCAAATTTATATTTTAAGTTAATCGATTAAAAAAAAATTAAATAATACTTTGTAAATTAAGCTTGTAATCAATATTTCTTACAAGCCGATCATTATCCAAGTCAAAAAGAAGCTGAGCAATATTGGATAATTTTTCGTCAATCATTTTTTTTATTAAGTCAAATATAAAAAAGTTATTTAAATTAATTATGAAAATATATTTCAAATTTAGTTTTTGTTATTTAAAATTTTTCGAAAAGGTAAAAGTAGATTTCAAAATAATAAAAATGAGATTTATCTACAATTAGTTAATATTACATAATAATTAATATTTTTATAATTTTATTCAAAACATTAAAAAATTTATTGCTTAAGAATAGAACAAGCCGAAAATTAGAAAAAAAAAATAAAATGATAAAAGAAAAAAAAATTTAAAAGAAAGGTCAGCTAATAATTAGAAAATTCAGGAATTTTTATTCTTTTTCACACATTTTTTCATTTATTTTTAAATAACAGTTATTTGGCTCAAAATCTTTAGGCTTAGTTTCGTCTTCTTCAATTATTTTGAAATTTGTATTTCGCCTTAAATGGAAGTCAAACTTCGTTTCATGTTCATCATCTGATTTATAAACAGTTTTTTTTCGATTGTGATAATGAGCTGTTTCGAATTCTTCATCACTAGACTCAGGATTAGATATAATTGTATTTCGTCTAGCATAAATTCTGGCTTCTTGAACAACTGAAT